>VCNE01001015.1:0-30074 GCA_009869805.1 Oncopodura yosiiana
ATGTTATGGTGGTTTTGCTCGACTTCATTATAAGGTATATATAATCTCATTTCATATTCTAAATTTATGTAGATTAGTAATTTTAATGTAAGACTTTTTTTCACCCGGTGATATGTTGTTGTAGTATATGAATATCTTTTCTGTTTCTTATTCAACTTTCAACTCAAGGTTATACACTGTCTGTTAAGTTCACATGATTTGCGTGTAAATTCAGAAATTCACAACATATTCTCAAGTTGTTTTTTTCTGATAATATGCACTAAGTAAGCCTCGTGTTGAATATAATGATATCATCATCACTTAAATGCCTACTATACAAAAAATTTAATAGTTATATACATACACATTAAAGAGAGACTTGTATATATTTAGTAGTTATGATTTTGCTGACTAAAAAGATTTCCAATGTAAACAAATCTTTAAAAAAGTTCTTATATATATGTTGCTCTTTTTCAGGTTCAAGAGATAAGAGCTACACATAAAAATGTCATATATTTGAGTGGAGGAGACTATTATCAAGGAAGCATAGCTATTGCAGTCGCTGTCTAACTACACCGACTCCTTATTTGACTCGAGAAATGCTTCGACCTTCCCCAATCTCACATTTAAATAAACGTTAAAAAGTTCGGACTTTCGACCTTAAGCAACAAACTACGCCTCAAAAAATGGTCAGTAAGTCCTTTGAACTTTTAGAAAGTACATTAAATTTCCTATCGACTGGTACCACTTTCATGAATTTATGACCACTCTAAGTATTTTTAAAATGCTATACAAAATGAGTAAACAAACTTTTTTTTCGGTTTTTTGCCGTTGTTGAGGTTTAAACGTTAAAAAGTTCGGACTTTCGACCTTAAGCAACAAACTACGCCTCAAAAAATGGTCAGTAAGTCCTTTGAACTTTTGTCGTAGGATGCACCGTTTCGCTAAAATATAAGGCCGAAATTTCAAAAGGCCAAGTGACCACAGGCTACTGGGTACTTTTGAGTACCTGACAAAAGCCTTGGTAGCAACCAATCCTTTGGTCTCTCATCGTAGAAAAATTGGCTTTTTGATGTAATTAATGGCGTGGTATTTGCTAGCAAAAGATGAGTGACATTACGTAATTTACATCATGTTGGGTTTGCCAAATAGACCAAGATAAGACGGGACAAACTGACACGCTCTTATCCGGTTAAAATATCTATCATCTCTTAGTGGTTTTGATTCGAATTAATAGTCAGTGACTCGTAATTTATGAGTTATGAATCGGAACGTTCCCTGTGGTGGGCCTATTAATCTTGGCTTGCGCTGAATTTTTTAAATGTGAGATTGGGGAAGGTTGAAGCACTTCTTGCGTCAAATACGAAGCCGGTGCGGTGTAATTAGACAGCGACTGCGACTGGTAGGAACTGTTTGGTATACATTGTACAAATGGAGAATTGTGTCACATTTTGTCAATCGATTGAATCATACAGCAATGGTATATTTTTTGTAAATGTTAGCTTTAGAGAAAGTATATGTAATATGAACTTATAATAAAATCAATATTTGATTATTGATAGGCTTTAGGAAATCATGAATTTGATGACAATTTACAAGGGTTAGTTCCATTCCTTGATGCTGCTACATTCCCTGTGATCTCATCCAACATTGATGACAGCAAAGAGCCAAGTATACAAGGAAAATTTCAAAAATCTGTTGTTGTTGATGTTGAGGGTGGAAAGAAGAAAGTTGGAATTATTGGCTATACAACAACTGAGACAATGGTATAAAAAATCATATGCTATATATACGCATATAATGTCAATCATAAACTTATTATAGGCAATATCAAATCCTGGAAATCTAAATTTTACTGATATTGTAACAGCAATTGACGTAGAAGCAAGAAGATTGCATAATCAAGGAGTTAATATTTTGATTGCAGTTGGACATGCAGGTTATGATGTTGATATGAAAATAGCAAAAGAAGTGCCTTATATAGATGCAGTGGTTGGTGGGCATACAAATACATTTTTATATCATGGTACTCCACCTGATATTGAACAGCCATTAGGAGATTATCCTACATGGATTGAGCAAAGTAATGGAAGAAAAGTTCCTGTTGTACAAGTATGCATTTTTATAGTTTTTGTAAAAATGAATATGAATACATTATTATATTCATAGGCTTATGCATATGGCAAATACCTTGGCTATCTCAATTTGACTATTAATGATGAAGGTGAAGTTGTAAAGGCAGCTGGAAATCCAATTCTTATGGATAAAGATGTGCCACAAGGTTTGTATCTACTTTATACTACGACTCTTTTGAGTAATTATATGTATTATGTATACAGATCCAGCATTGCTAGCTGAAATTAAAGCATGGGGAAGAAATGTATCTGCATTAGCTAAACAAGAAGTTGGAAGAACTCGAGTATTTTTAGAAGGATCTGCTATTGCTTGTCGTCTAAAAGAATGCAATTTAGGAAATCTTATTTGTGATGTAATGAGTAATATAAAATAAAACTCAATTGTGTATTTTTTTACCTTTATAATCTTTTATGTTCTTGTTTACTATAGGCCATGGTGTATGTTAACTTAAAATATCCTGATGATGCTTATTGGAGTGATGTTACAATGGCTATAATGAATGGTGGAGGAATTAGAGGATCTATTGATGAAAAAGCTACAAATGGAAGTATATCAATGGAAGAGTTACTAACTGTTTTACCATTTCAAAATACTATTGATCTTATTGAAATTAGAGGAGAAGATTTGAGAGCAGCATTTGAATATTCTGTTGATGGCTATGATCCCAAAGGTTACCATTTGCCTGGAAAATTTTTACAAGTCTCTGGCATTCATGTAACATATGATATAACTAAACCAAATGGATCAAAGGTCAAAAAGATTTTAGTTTTGTGTAAAGCTTGTCGTGTCCCTGACTATGTTCCATTAAATGATACAGAAGTGTACAAAATTGCATGTAAGTTTTTATTATATAAAGTATGCATAAATGAAAGTAGGTACTATTATTAATTGAGATTTTATATATACTGTAGTGCCAACATACATTGCTACTGGAGGAGATGGATATCAAATTCTAAAGACTAAAGCTATTAAACATCATTTGTCAGGAATTCTTGACTCTGATGTGCTGGTAGAATATTTGAAAAAGACAAGTCCTATAATTCAAGGATTAGAAGGCAGAATTTCATTTTATGATAGTGACAATGATAATGAACATCGATGTTCTTCTAATGCTTCAAAAATGTCATTTACTATGCTTTTATTATTTGTAGGACTTTCAATTAAACAATTTATGCTATAAAAAATAATGTAATTTCATATGGACCAAATGTAACTAATTTTTAAGATATTTTATGAACTTTATACTAGAATATTAATGATCGACAATACATACATGTGCAAAATAAAGACACAAAAAGACAAGACAATTTTTTTGTTTTTATGTATATCAAATATGATAATATGCTATTTTTATTTTCTTTCTTCAGTTTAAAATACAAGTTTAAAATTAAATTATTTTATATAGTTGCACATATTTAAATTATTAAGATTCACTAGCATTATGTAAATGTTGTTGAGAGTTTAAAGTCGTCTCAAATGGTGAACTAGCATTATGCTCTTCATGTAAATGTTGTTGAGAGTTCAATGTATCTAAAGTTGAACCATTCTTCTCTTGTTTATGTAAATTATTTATGAATTGATTAATATGAGAAGTAATAGAAGCATTTTTATGTTTGTCTGACTCAAGAGCTTCAAGAATTTGTGGAGTAAAATGATTAATTTTCTCTTGTAATTGTTCTTCTTGACTAGATACATCTCTCAGACTCTTATGAAAAATAGCTTCTTTAGTTTGGAACTTAGCTGCTATTAATGGTACAATGAGTCCAAGTAGAAATTGAATTACTGCCCATACTCCAACAATGAAAAAGACAAACATGACAATTGGAAAAAGTAAATCTCCTTTAGCTCCTAATGCTGATCCCAAAAATGATCCAGGAATATATGATGGCCCAACGAAACCAAATGGAGGAGCCCCGCCATCAACTTTAGACATACAAAAAAAGAAAATTCATGAGTATTTTACTTAGAGTAAATCTTCAAATTATGTGTAAATTAAATTAACCTGGAACACCACCACCAAATCCAGCTCCAGCACCAAAGTCGAAACTTTTATGAAGTCCAAATCCTGGAAATAAGCCACCAAGTCCTCCATAAGGAAAAGCACCAGGACCTCCTACAGGCGGAGGAGGAATTGGCTCACCACCACCAGCAGCAGCAGCTAAAAAAATACATAATCACTTTTAATAAAGGAACTTGCAAAATTTTTGTTGTTTTCAATTACCGGCTGCAGCAGCAGCAGCGGCAGCATCACTTTTCACTAATGACAGTAAAGATGAAAATGTTACAAAGAGAATTAAATACATTTTAGTAGTGTAAATTGCTTGAGAATTCATATTGAATGAAGTGGGGTAAAAAAAGAAATTACGACAAAAAAGTTATAGTGCACTTGTGTTCTTGTGACAAGAGAAATGACGACTAAACCGGAGCATGGAGACAGGCACTTGTATTTATATTATCGGTCTCATTAGCATAGTATGAAGTTCTGTAGGAAGAAATGAGACAAGACAAAAAAAGCTATAATATGTTGTATGTATATGAATCACAAGAATTTTATTTTACATTTGAGATCGTCTAACATTCTAAGTACATTGAACTTTTGACTATATTGCTATTATAATATTTCCAGAAGCTAAATCACTAGATTCATGGTATTTATTAGTATTTAGATTTTATGTAGAGATAGAGAGATAAGTTATGGAACAGAAACAAAGTAGAGAAACACAAGAAAATTAAATATAAGTAGATGACAATACTTTGTAATATAATACTTATATACAGTACACAATGTTACAAAAACTTAAAGATAGTTTTTGTATGTAATACATTTTTATAAAGAAATACTGAAAAATGAAGATAACCACAGAAAACACAGAAAAATGTGAGACAAGAGATAACAAAAGAAAATAATAATACATGAACTGCTACTCTTTTTAAAATTAAGTTTAGCACCGTTGGTTGTATGTAAAGCTACTTCATATTATTATAAGTAATGTTTCTTGTTAATTAGAATTATGAATTAGTCATCATCATCGTCATCACTTGGAACAAATAGCTCGTTCTCTTCCAGAAAACTAGCAATATTTTTTGAAATTGCTGCACCCAGTAGCAAACCACATGTGATCATTCCAGTTGCTCCAGCTAAAATAAATGATATTTTATGAAATGCAATGCAGTAAATTAGATAAATATCTTAATTACTTACAAAGTCCAAATGGAACTTTCGTTGGCTCTGGTAAAAATGCTCCACTTGACGTATTTATTGCATAATTTCTTTTTACAGATGCTGTTGTAATACTTTTTGTAGCTGTTAGGGCGTATGTAACTAATCTACGGGGAACAAATGCCATTATTTCTTGTTGAAATTTCCAAAAGATTTAGATTTATAGGAAAAATTTCCAGAAGAAGAAAGAAGGTCAATTTTGAACTGGAGAAGAATTGAGTTGGCGCATGAAATGAGAAATTGGTGAAAGAATGCGGGAAATGCAACATATCTTTATTACAAGAAAAGTAGTTGACGTCAAGTTTGAGAACAAATTTTCATTTTTGTCTCCAGAGAATTTCTCCATTTAAAATCTAGTAATTTGTTCACAAGTACGACGCCGTTTAATAATCTTCAGTGCTACTAGAACATTTAATTTTTATATTTTTAGTTCTTCTCTGGTTTTTTTGTGCAAGATGAGTAAAATTTCACTCAAGACAGCCGGCTTAGGAAAAAAGATAGATTCACCGTTAGCTAAATATAATTCTGCTGGACAGTTATTTTGTGTATTATGTAACTCTCCTGTTAAAAATGAAATGTTCTGGACTGGACATATAAATGGAAAAGCACATAGAGAACAATTAGTAGCATTAAAAAGTAAAAAGAGACCGAATACTGAACAAGATGCAAATAATGAAATTAGAGGAGGTGGTCCACCTAAGAAAATCAAAACTACAAATGATGTAAAAGACTCACAATTAATGCCACCACCATTGTCAACACAAGTATTAACAAAACAAACATCTCCTACCGCTGGTGGTACTGGTAATAATGCAGAAGAAGATGAAAACTTTTATGATGACGAGGATGATGATGTTATGGAACAAGATTCTTCATCAACTAATAATAATACTCATCAATCTCAAAATTCATCAGAAGAAGAACAAGGCAATCATGTTAGTTTACCAGAAGGATTCTTTGATGATCCTAAACTAGATGCTAAAGCTCGTGGCATAGAATATAAAGATCCAAAAGAAGTTGAATGGGAGAAGTTTATGAAAGAAATGGCAACCGAAGAAATTAAATCAACAGCAATGAAGATCTATGGATGAAGAAGAGTCAACAAAAGCTAGAGAATTGGATGAAATTGAAGAGCAAATGGCACATTGGCAAAGGTAAAACTAATGATAGCATTTTTGCATGAAAATTAACAAATTGTCTCATTCTCATTCATGTTCTGTTTATTTACATATAGAGTCATTGAACTGGAGAAGAAGGCACAAGAAAAGCAACAAAGGAAAGTTAATAAAGATAAAATTCATAATGAACAAGTAGATGATAAGAATATGGATAATGATAATAATATAGAAGACGATGATGAAGATTTTGAAGAGCAATTAGATTGGAGATCAAAGAAAGCATTGAATTTTAATTTTTTTCTACTCAAAAGTAGAAAGTTTATTCATTTGTGGTTCTAAAAATGTGAAAATTCATATGAGTATGTACAAATATGTGATTATTAATTTATTTAATTATGAGTACTTGTTATGATCATGATGTTGTGTATTGTAGTTATTTGACAAATTATGAAATAAAAAATCAAGTTTTTATATTCAATGTACGACTGCTTCTTGCGCATTTCGTTGCCACCATGTTTAAATCTGTGAGTGCAAATGTGTTATTGAAGCGGTCTTCATTATTGTTATATCAATTAATTGGAGGACATTGTTGCTGCCCAAGAGGAAATTACAGTGGGACAACAATAACAAGATCTATTCATCATGTTTGCATCATTGGAAGTGGTCCAGCTGGTTTTTATGCAGCACAGCACTTGGTCAAAGTAAGTTGGTGAATGTTTTGACTCAAAAGACTTGTCTAAAGTTCAACGTTACATCAGAAAAATAATGACCGGAATTCAATTTCTAAAAAAAATCTCAGTTTGCCTCATTTCATACATTCATTACAATCACATTACAGAAACATTACCATAAATTGCAAATCTCTCATTTAAATTTTTTTACAGATTAATCCTACTTTACATGTGGATATCTATGAGAAATTACCAGTTCCATTTGGTCTAGTCAGATATGGCGTGGCTCCTGATCATCCAGAAGTTAAAAATGTAATTAATACATTTGTTAGTGTCCTTAAAAATCCAAGAGTATCATTTCGAGGAAATATTGAAGCTGGAAAAGACATTACATTTAGTCAGCTAGAACAATCTTATGATGCCATTTTACTTGTAAGTACATAGAGGATATGATGATGAAATCGACTTATGAATTATTTATGTATGTTTCCTTGTATTATTAAATGCAGTCTTATGGTGCTAGTGAAGATCGTAAATTAGATATACCAGGCGAGAAAGAGTTTGTGACATCAGCTCGTGAATTTGTTGGATGGTATAATGGCTTACCTGAAAATCGTAATTTAAAAATCAATTTAGAAACAAAAAGAAGAGCAGTTATAATTGGACATGGAAATGTAGCTTTGGATATTGCAAGAATATTATTATCTCCTATTGAAATTTTACAAGAGACTGATATATAGTCCTTATGCGTTAGAAGCATTAAGAAAATCTGGAATAGAAGAAGTTATTGTTTGTGGACGGCGAGGACCATTACATGTTTCTTTTACTATCAAAGAATTGAGAGAACTTTTTACTTTGAGTGGAGTTAAGAGTATTGTTAATCCAAAGGATTTTGTTGGTATTGATGACAACTTTATAGCAAGGTAATAATCATCAGTCTTACAAAATAATATAATTTCTTTCTTTAATAAGATAATTAATTGTAATCACTTCAATCTTGTAGGCCTTCCTAGACCAAAGAGACGTATCACTGACCTCATGTACAAGAATGCAACTAATCCAAAATCTACTGAAGAAGCAAGAACATGGCATTTGAAATTTTTTAGATCTCCTTTAAAAGTTGAGAGAGGTGACAATAATAAATTACAATTGACATTAGGAGTAAATGAGCTTGATTCAAAAAATCCAGATAAAGTCATTTCAACTGGACGTATAGAAATTGATAATTGTGATTTAGTATTTAGAAGTGTTGGATATAAAGGAAAAAGAGTCTTCACTGAAGTTCCATTTGATGAGGTAACTGGTATAGTGCCTAATACTGTCGGAAGAGTTCACGATAAGGATGGTAAGCAAAATGAAAACTACATTTATTAATTTTATATAAAAACATATTATAAACATGATTCTGTTTAGGTGTCTATTGTTGTGGATGGGTTGGACAAGGACCTCGAGGAGTGATATTATCAACAATGTCAAATGCTTTCGAAGTAGCTAAGATAATTGCACAAGACTTGGAAAAATTAAGTTCTTCCTCAACTAAAGGTGGATTTGATAATATCAAGTCATCACTAGAGTCCAAGAGAGTTACAGGATTTGAAGACTACTTAAAAATTGCTGTATATGAATGTAATAATAATACAAAAGTTACTAGTATAGAAGAAATGTTGAAAATAGTCAATAACAGTAGTAATAGTTAACTTTTTTTGTCTAGACTTTTATGTCTTGTTGTTGATACTATTTAAAATCAATCAATATTTTTGTATATAAAATAAGTCTTACTATACTAGTAAATAAAATCAAGTAGCAAAACTTTGAAAACACTTAGTACGCAGTTATAATAATAGTAAAAATAAATTCCTTGAGTCTTTTCCGGTTGTGCCTTTTTTCTTTTTGTCCAAAAATTGTATACGCCTTAGTACTCTACTTTAGTTTATTTGGTGGTGGTGGTTACCTTTTCCCGATAATTACAGATCACGCGACTAAACAAAAGCGAACCCGAACAATACGACGACTTTATATCTAAAGTATCATGCAATAAAATGTAACCCATCATGCAAAAGAGTCATCTGCTCTAATCACGAAATGGTTTTCCATTACATATTACATTTATAGTTTTTACTTATATACTTTAGTTCTTGTTCCTTATCCTTATTACTAGTTACACTTACAAAAAGTTCAAAAAAGGTTTATTTATCGGTTTGATATTTTTAAGAGTTTCAGAAAAAAACAATGTATGAAATAGTAGATCTGGTGGTCGGTCTGTCTGTGCTTCTACATTTAGTTTTAACTATAAGTTTTGAGCACATCTGGACTGATTGAATCAGACCTCTTCTGCATGAGTTTAGGTCACGAAATCAAAAAAAAAGGTTCTACAACATATCCTGGCCATTGGTATTAAACATATTCTCTCATTTCCACCTCTTCTTCTCTCAAACATCATGTTGTAATATGATAATTCAATGAAACAACAAAAGATTTCAAAAAAGTCGAGTCAAGCCAATTAAGCAAACTTAAAAGTTAATGATGAAGAAATTACATCCCCTGCAGTTTGTTTATTTTATGCCATATGAACTATCTATTCAACTCAAGTGGTATCCTTTTACCCCTAAAGGCTCGTTTTGATGTTGATAATAAGTTTTCACAACAGGAGAAATATTACGCAAAACTGGAAAGGTTTGTAAAAAAATGAATATTTAATATGCATGTGCACATTATTATTAACTTTACATGTTTTATGATGACCCTAGCATTTTTTTACATACAACAGTAGCTCAATACAACAAATTATTCAAAAAAGATATCCTTCTTCTCTCTATTTACTCTGACATGCAACAGAAAAGAGATGAGTAAAGCAATAGTTACATTATGTAGTTTACATATTATTATATAGAAAGATGTTGTTTATTTCGCATAATATATAATAATAATTTTTGCTGTTTATATTAACTAACAGGACGTGGACACAATGAAAAGGATGAGGGAGTCATTTTTTATATCTCTTTTAATGAACTTAAAAGTGTATTTTTGATAGTACAAATGATAAAATAATTTCATATTCTCATTGACACATGAAAAATGCAAAAGGTTCATATAAAGAGAGAGAGTTTCATCAAAGTGTTGCATGAGAATAAGAGATTGGTATACTTTTATAGTGCAGAGATCACGCAAGCTAGACTTTTGTCGTATTATTTGTACCACATTAATATTTTAATTTTTCTGGGTAAAAATGTAACCTACCATTTAGCATTTTATTCTAGTGTAACATGATATTATTATACTCTCTTAAAAAAATGGAAAATGAAAATGGCTACACAGAGAAATTCATAGAGTATCATTTTACCCCGATAAGAATACTATTGTTGGATAGCTATAGTGAGAGATAATAATCATAAACTTTATATTATATTGTAAGAGGAAATCATTATTTTTCTTGATTGAGAAAACTACACTACATATTATATATGTAGTTGTAGTATCAATTATCATAATAGGAAAAGACTATATCACTCTATAGAAAATATTCCCTTGACTAAACTAATTAGATAAAATTATATTACATGAGATTAGACTCTCTACTACTGAGATACTATATCATATATATTTTCTAAAGTGATATTTTCCTTTGTGTTCTCATCATTTTCTTTTGTAGTAAGTTCACTAATGTCTTGTTAGACTATTATTTCTATGTTTTTCTAGTACTACATACTTATATTCTTGCACTGTGGTCATTATATTATTGTTGTCGATATCATTGGATGATGTAGTAGATATATATATATAATGTACTTTTTTATATCGTGTGAGTTATCAGTAGTATGTAGTTATTATATAGAGTAAAGTAATAATAATGTATAGAGTAAGAGCGAAGAAAAAGACGACTTTGCTGCAAATTGTTTCAAAGGAAGTTTTTGGTTTTGTGTGAACTGAAAAGTTTGTGTAGAAAAACGAAATGTGGTTTTTCTCTCTTACAATGTAGTAGAAGAAGAGAAAAAAGACGACTTTGCTGCAAATTGTTTCAAAGGAAGTTTTTGGTTTTGTGTGAACTGAAAAGTTTGTGTAGAAAAACGAAATGTGGTTTTTCTCTCTTACAATGTAGTTAGTAGAAGACTGGAGACTTGATTATTATATGAATGCTCATCTATCTGAAGTGAAGGGTGTGAGAAGGTAGATTTTAATGTCGTAATTGTGGGTTTTGCTTTACTTATTTTGCCAGGTAATCGATCGAAGGGCTCTTTCTTTTGCTGTAAGAAAAGACCAGTCAGTTTGGTCTTGAGACACAAAAATTTGTACTTTTTTGCCTTGTCTCTCGTCTCTGTCTAGGAATGGAATATTTTAGTAGTCATTGTAATAGTCACTAAATTGAAGATAAAGTTTATAAAAAGATGAATGTTATTCTTATATGTAGAGAGTTAGAAAAGAAGAGTTTTTGAAAAGAGAAAGAAAGAGAGTCCTGATTAATATTCTAGTCTTGACTGAAGGGGTTGTTCCAGTCTTGTAAAATGCCATCACCTTGTTTTGTTTTCTTTCTTATCTTCTTAAATTAAAACCAATTGATATTTTCACTTACATAATGTAAACTTTAAAAGACTTGAGAAGTACGTGCTAACCTGTCCTCCTTTTGTGATACCATCTCAATCACATTTGACTTTATTACAAAATTATGGATATTTTACTTTTACACATATCAATTAGCACTTGTTTACACATTGTTGTCAGTGCTTTTGATCAATTTTTATAGAACATCGGGGCAAACTAATACTTCTTTTTAAACTTCAACGCCATGTAAACTATTTTGGTCGATTACAAGATTTATTCAGCTTATAAGAATCAGATTTATCTGAAACAAATGCTTCTCAGCTCAAACACGGAAAATTTACATTTAGTCTCATAATTCACTGTCATTTCTCTTTTTCCAACTATACTATATTTTTGACTAAGGAAAAACTTTTCCGTAACAAATCACAGTTGGGCATAGAAAGAAAATATACAAAGAGCAATTTAAGGCTGTCAAGATAAGAAAATTTTGACCACCACCATCGCATTTTACATTACTATTATTTTCTTCTGTAGCCAAAGAGTTTTTGGACTATAAAATAATTTGACTTCTTGCTGGTCGTTGGAAACTTTGTTGTTGATGATGGTAGCAGAAGTTTTTCATATATAGAGAGTCCAGGTGCAAAGAAATAAACGACATACATGAAATATAATATTACAAAAAAGTACTATAGAACTTTATGATTACATATGGACAATTACCCTCTAGGAAATCATATAGTCGCATATTATATACATAAAAGGAAAAGCAACAAATATATAAAAGCAACGCAAAAGAGAGAGAGATATGTATATAAGTAATAGTTATATTTTGTGAGAGAGTGTGGTAGGAAAAATATGGCACTCTACCATTCTAGCGATAAAAATAATTATGATGGATGAGTGTAGAAACAGTAGGATTGGTCTGAACTCTGCTCTTGTTTTCCCAGCCCATAAAATGTAATAATATGACATGAGTCTCAATCCTTTATGTGCCTCCTTGCTGTAACATGTAATAATTGTAATATCAAAAGTCGATTGAAAGTGCTATACTTTATGTTTTTTTTTCTTTTTCTTAAGCTCTACATACATATATACTCCATTTATGTAAACTGTCATTATTTGTAATTAGAAAGAAGGTTTTTGGACTGTAATAAGAGCAAAGGTGATTCAAAAGTCATGATGTTGAGAGTTCAAGAAATTCCAAGTACATATAAAGTTAGTAAGAAAATATTTTAAAATTAAGAGCATTATTATCAAACCAGAATAAAAGTCAAGTCCCGAATTCAATTAAGAAACAAGTCAGGAGCATATTTCATTTTCTCGGATGATTTTGATGGATTAGTAGCAAAGAAGGTAAAGCGCTCACTCTCTACTGATGGACTGCTCACTCAAAGTTGAGTTGTTTAGTAATTTCAATATTTAATCTCGTCTTCATGAAATATGAACATCAGAAGCAAAGAAGGTATATAAGCTTAAAAACCACCCAGGTAGAGTTTATATAAATGTAGTAGAGATGCAGAGAATTACAACAATGTGAGAGAGTGATGTGATGTTTGTTTTATTCTGTTCTTTTTCCAAGGTCTCATGTCATGATTATTTTGCTTGGTTTCAGTTGCAAACAATACAATAGTGGTACAGAAAAGTAAAAGTATATAAATCCTCCTATTCTACATTTTATTATGTGAGACAGAATATATAAAATAAAGCCTCGTTTTATTTTAATATCACTACCATAAGTTTATAATTACGATGACTGTATATTTTTTTACATAATTCTCTTATTTCGTCTGTATTTTATAATTACTGGCTTGGCTTAGCTTTTGCTTTTTGCATAACTATGTTATTTTATTATGTACGTATCATCATAAAATTGCCCTACTTTGGATATATGAAAATGGTAGTACACTAATGAACTTTTGTCTATGTAGATAAATATTAAAAAATATTCATCCAACTTCTGTTGTGCATAAAACAATGTGGGATATAAATGATATAAAATCCAAGTGCAAGCAATCAACAAAATGTCTGCCACTGACGCATATTCACAATAAAATATGTCAAAAGTTTTATATGTTGTAGAGTAAAACCTTTTATAAAATGGGAAGAACGAATAAAAAAACCTTAATTCTCTCCAGACCACAATTCTACTAAATGAGCTTCAGCAACAAAAGAAGAGAAAAAAATGGGGAGACTATATATACCATCATCATCATCCAGTAGTCGTTGGAAAATAAACACCCAAAGCTTTGCGTGGCCACTACATTGTCACTAAGTTTCCGGTGTGATTGTGCAGCACGCGATTTTTGATAAGAATCAACTTTGTTGTACATTATATTCTCTGATAGTAGTACACAAACGTATCAAAGAGCAAAATATATAAAATTGAGTATATAAAAGTTAATATTTTTTGGGTTTTTTTATATATGTACTTCTAAGGATAAAAACTATTCTAGATATATATTATGAGACTTATATATAAATGATGTGAGTGATGATAATATCAGTTGAATTTTATACCACCATTTAGGGTTTTAGTACATTATTTAACAGAAAAGAAAAATATATAAACGCTTTTTTGAAATATACCTGGAATCAAAAGTTACCAAACCAAGACAGAAATATATAAGAGCCAAGTGAAAAAAAAGTCAACGAAAGGTACTTATTATGATAAAAATGATGTTAGTATCCAATGTAGTATAATAATAAGAGTTCTCTCTCTCAGTCTCAAGTGCCTTATGATGCCGCAGCGCATTTCGTAATTTTGTTTTTGATAATAATGTTCTTTTCTGATGTCTGATATGATGGAGCAACAACAAAAACAACTTATGGCTATTTGCAACAGAGAACCAAAGGAAGACAAGACATTAGACAGGACAATTTACAATGAAAAAGGCAAAAAAAGAGCAGAGAGAGAGAGAAACAAAATATAAGTATACTATACATTCACAAGATTATTATTATATTATTGACCAGACAAGAGAAGAAGAAGACTATGTAGTCACTATGTTTTTTTTGGTATGAGGTTAACTGAGAAAAACAAAAGGGAAACAATTTGATGACTGGCCACGTCAATCATTCTCTCTTTGAATTTTTTTATCTCTCTCTTCTCTTCTGGCTCATCGCCTCTCTTCTTGTGTAATTTCAGAGAGTTGTTGTGCAACGTAGTGTATGATCATAGTAAATGCTCTTCCTACATACTTTTTCTCTAGTGAATGAGTATTATTGCTTTTGATCATCACTTTGATGTTTTTTTAGAGGTTTGGCTACAGAAAAGAGAAACAAAACTGATCAGTTGTGATCTAAAATCCTCCGATCTTTCTTTCC
This sequence comes from Oncopodura yosiiana, assembly GCA_009869805.1. Lineage (NCBI taxonomy): Eukaryota > Metazoa > Arthropoda > Collembola > Entomobryomorpha > Oncopoduridae > Oncopodura > Oncopodura yosiiana. Next base: position 14,985 of record VCNE01001015.1, read on the forward strand.
CTGTGTATCAATGATGTTTGTCTGATAATATCTGTCTAATACAGATAGCTCTTGGCTTGTTTCATCTCTCTGGCTGGTGGGCTTCTTTTTAAGAGGAGTAACTTTACAAGTCCAAAAGAGATTCTGACCTTTTTCACTTGTTTCTTGTTCTTCTTCTTATTCTCTCTTGAGCATCTCTTGCTTATTTACCTGTCATGCAATGGTCAAACTATACTTACAGAGAAAGATGTAGCCAATGCAAATTACACAAGTGCAATTAACTGCAACTGGTTGTGTATTATAGTAAAAAAAATATTAAGAACTTGTAGTAAAAGGATGCCGAAAAAAGTATCAACAATGTGGGAAGATAGATTATAAAATATTTCAAAGCCCTACAGGAATAATTATCGGGCGATTTAGAAGAATATTTTATTTTGACCTTTAGAAACGAGAGAGAGAGAGAGACAGAAGAAAAAGGTTCTTAACTCTTTAGTGAAAAAAATCATGAAAGATTTAACTTGATTAGAAATTTTAAACATTTTGACACAATAAGCCTTGCAGCGACAAAACTTGATAGTATTTTGACATTTTGACATGGTTAATTGTACTAGAAAGATTAATTAGTGTCACTTTGTTGTGACTTTTAGTACTTCTTCATGTCATCTAATTATCCAACTGTATATACTTTTTCTCTTCATGACACATAACGTGTGCCTTTCTAGTTTCTTGTTGGTCCATTGAGTAAAAAAATCACTCAAATAAGAAGAAGAAAAGTTGAATGAATGACTCTTTCGTGAGTTTGTTTGATTTTTCAACGTCTCATAGACAAATCTCAACTTATCTCTTCATTAGCAAGACATGAAAAAGCAATAAGCACGTTATTTCTATGTAACTAACTCTACACTCACGTAAACTCTCAAAAGTTGGATTGGAGTAAAAATTGAACCAAAAAACGAAAATGAAATGAACCGAAAAGAAGTAAAAGATGAGTCAATATTTCATGTGAGAGTAACAGATCACCTTACTAACTAAATATTACATAACATGCTACATAATAGAGTAGCATGAATAACTAGGTATATAAGTTTTTAAGTTAAACTATAACTGTAACTCTAATTGCACTTGGTCATACTATATTCCACAATGCACGAACTGTTATAGAAAGGAACATAGAGCATGCTAAACTAAACTAAAGGATGATGTGATGTGATGATGATGATCCCAAAAGTATCGCGTTTTCATTTTCTTCTCTTCCTCTTTTCTTGTAGTATTATTGTTTTAAAGGTGCAAACAAACAAAGTGTCAAAAACACACACAAGGGATAAAATATACTTAGGTAATATAAGACAGCAACAACAATTACTACATTCAAGAGAGAGAGAATCATTGAATGAAAAGAAGAAAAGTTCAAGTGCAACTCATCATGCAATGTTGAAAAGACGTGAAACAGTTTTCAGTTAGTTTGTGCATCTTTTTTCCAACTTTTCGTGTCTCATGGAATAATATATTTTCTTCTTTTTGTAGTAAACAAAACAAAAAAACATTGTGTGGCAACATGAAGATCATCACACATTTTATACATTTTCATCATTTCATGAGTTTACTCTACTAACCTTTTCTCTCTTTCTTCACGCAGCCTTACAAACAAAACTGACACTTTTCACACCTTTTTCAACAAAGTTGCATGATTTACCAGCTTTGTTTACTTTTTTAGGAAGTGTGATGCCGATTGACATTTTTTGGTACATATATGACGAGACTTTAAATTAGATTAAAGATGTTTGGAGGTCAGATAAAGTTATAAATGTTATACGTCACACAACGAATTCATTTAACAGTTCTATTCTCCAGAAGTTAATTTTTAGAATTTTTGTAGCAGGTAAATATTTTGTAAAAATTATTTTTTTAAAATCTTGACTTCAATAATTGCATACTGCTATACTGTTGTAATACTTGTGAACTTTGCATATACTTCGAAATTTTATGTTCTTGATTACATGACTAATACAGAATGGCGTCGATTCTACACATTTTATTTAAGATTTGATATATATGAAATCAAAATGTAAAAGCAAAATACTCTGAATTAAAAAATTAGTCAAAGAACTATATATGCAAAATTCTACTCTCACACCTAAGATGAACTAAATTCATAGAAAACACAATGCCAATTAGTCTCAAAACACATTTGAAGACAATATAGTGTATATGCTAATAAATTGCAATTCTTTCAAAAGTATTTCATGTAGAAAGAAATTTGATGATCTGTGAAACGTGTTTCAAGTTTATTCTTCCGTGTGGTTCAAAGTTCTTCATGTCATCCATATTAGTTGTACTACCATTACTATTTCTAGTGCATGCACTTTTCTTTTGAACTTGATTCTCATTCTTTAGCATCAAGTATTAAGTACTTATCATATCACGACATGACACTCGAAACATACTCAAGTGCCTAAGATTACATTTTATTACATATGATTAAGTTGCATGCTATCATAAATACAAAAGTTTTCGTCTCTTCAGTTTTGGTATAGATAAGATATTTTCTTCTACTTTTTTGAGAGTGCCTTGACCGACGAAAGGTTCAGCAGGTAATAATAATAATGTATTGCCTCAACTTTTAAAATATTTCCTTCTTATCTACATAACAAAACTTGAAAGTATACAGATACACTTTGTTAAACTTGTAAATTATTCATAAGCTTCGCTATCATATCTACTACTATATAGTTATATGCAACATAAAATTAGACTTTAATGCTAACATTGACTGAACTGACCAAATAGACTTTTACTATTGGGAATTGATTTGTCTCTTATTCTATAGTAGAGAGAGAATATTATGATGTGGTCACGATAGTGTGTTGTTACATTAAAAATTCAAAAGAGTTTTACACGAGCTTTGGAAATACATTTGTAATCTACATATAAGGTGAGCGTACTATTGTCCAGTTTCGTGTGTCTCTTATTTGTTCCAAAGTGTCGTGACATGATGTGAATAAAGTATTTTTGATATGATGTGTTCATATATCGTTTGTCTTTTTTTAAAGTATACATATTTACAAATAAAAGGAAAAAATAAATGGAAAACTTCAATGCTTCTGTGCACGAGATATAATATACATATTGTACAGTATAGTATGTCTCATCCTTATTTGAATTCAGTATATTATACATTATGACAATAGGAAAAAAACTCATTTATAATGTATCGTGAGAGGTGCACTAAATGATAAAGTGTAGCTTTTTAGCACGATAAAGCTTTTATATGCAACAGAGCAATTTTTAGTAATAGCTCTTCATTGTATATATGTACTAATATATACAAGGTTTTTTTAAAAGTTTTCAATAGATATTTATGAGTACATCATTTAGGTTAGAATGCATACAAATTGTGGGTGGTAAAATATTTACTATATTAGTCCTACTTCCTATTTTAAAAAGATACAATAAAATAAATTTTTTAGCCATGTACTCATTTCATTGCTCACTATTCCACTTGACTACATTTTTAGTACTTGGCTTGCGTAACTTTACAAAAAATATTCCAAGTTGTTTCTCAATCTCAATTCTGAAACATAATTGATGCTCTCTCTCTCATTCCTTCAAATAAAAAAATATTTCTAGAGTACATCATCTCCTATTATAAAATTTAAGTGATACTCTTGTAAACTGGCTGGCTATATCCTTGTGGCTTTTTTCCATGAGAATTTTCTTTTGTTCTTTGGTAAGATGATCATGCAATGGTATGCTGTACTATTTTTTCTACTACTATTCTACGTTGTTGTTGTGTGTGAGTGATGAAAATAATAATGGTAATCGCTTCGGACTTTTTCAACTTCAAACTCTCTCACATATATGTAGTAGGATATAGTAAACTACATTAAACTATGTACTATATAAAATACTCTGTAGGAAAAAAGAAAGTCTGAAAGGAAAAAACAGCAAAGTAAGAAGAGAGAGAGAGAGAGAGAGAGAGAAGAGTATAATTAGGATAACAACTTTTGATCGACTCTATCCATCTAAAGTAACTAATAGGCCCTCAGCATAGATAAAATAACTTTGCCATTCCAATCTTCTCTCTCTTTCTGTTCTCTTACGATAATAATACTATCAAGTTATCAAACCAAAAAAAAGTTTCTTGGTCAATTTTCCTTCCCTACTATATGTACATACAAGTCTACTACTACAAAACAAAAAATATCGTCTCATGTAGCCCTCAAGCATTGCACCTCATATGTATACTTATAACTTTTATCGACCACAGGGATTTTTATATATGATAGTACATTACAAGTACACAACTCTTTATAAATTATAGAGTAGAAAAAGGACAAAATAGCAAGAGAGAGAGAGAGAGAGCCATGCGAGTATATAGTGACTATCATCTGACTAGTTATTAGTGATTATCGTCATTCTTTTTGATGTATGACGCACCAATTGGTTCTCTTCTTCTAATTCCCTTCACGCTTCAATAATATACCATATTGGTTAAGTTTTTCTTGTTTCTTGATGTTGCTTGCCAATACTTATTAAATGTCTAGAAAACTATAAGCTCCCAATGGGAATTGCATGTTTAAAATGATCAGACTCATCTCAATTTTGTATATAGTATTTCTCTCTCTCTATGTTTTCTCAAGTCCTTTGAGACGTTGACGCAATTTTTCTATCAAGCTTCAACACTCAAAATAATATACCATATAAGACCCGAAAAGGAAATTCAAAGCTATTAAGTGAGCGATGGTCAATTTGAAAATGATTCCTCAAACCACGAAATTCCGGATAATTTGGAGACAAGAGAGTAGAAAGAGACACAATGTCGCATAATCGTTGTATGTATACCATTGTACAATATAAGCTTTATTATTAGAGCAGAGATAATAGATTTTCACCGGAATCTGATGATGGCCCTTTGGCTTTTACGCATCATTAAATTAGGTCATATATTTCCTTTTTACATTATTTCTCATTCCTCGTTGAAATAATAGGAGGTCAAAATAAAAGTCGAGAGAGAGAGAGATTTATCCAACTCTCTCTCTCATTAAGCTCTGGCTACTTATTTCTGTCCGAAAGGTTTTTATTGTCTCTATTCTCTATAAATGTACATAGCATACAGTTAGCACAAAGTAGAAGACATCAAAAGAAGTATTTTATGATAAAAGTAGGAAATCTTCAGAAGCTACTTACACTTTACGTTTTTCATATACATTTCTGTAATACATATATGTAATGTCAGTTTGGCCAGAATTTACGAGCATCTTTTAAGTGGTCTGTGGTGTTCAGTTCACATAATGTGGATATAAATTTCTTCCTTTTTTCTTAAAGTTCTCAGACAGAAGAGAGCAGAAAGCCAAAAAGGCAGAAAAATAAAAACCTAAAAGCCCAAAATGAAATGTGGACATTTTCATTTCCCTTTTGCTCCAAGTCGTCAGTCAGTCAGTATATAGATATTGCATTGTGCTATAAGTTATTGTGCTTTTGTACTTGTTTTGTTACACAAACAATGAAACCAAAAGGATGCTGCTGATGGTTAAATGCTTTCCTCACCCTTGAAGAGTTACGTCCTTGTATATATAGAGAGAGACTCACATAATAATTGTACATGGTAATGGATTAATGATGATTGTAAGTTTAATAAATGACTTTGTAAAAGACCTCTTTTTTGGGTATATAATCTTGAATCTCAAAATCCCTTTTTTTGCTGATGACATACTGATATGTAAGCTTGACATGGTAATGGTAATATAGTGCTGATATTCTAGTAGATAATAATAAGATAGCCACCAATCTACCAAAACTCAACACTAAACATATGTTACACATCATATAGTAGACCCTTAATATCTAATCTTTGATAGAGGTTGTTTGTTGTAGATTCAAATTAAATTTTGATATGTCTATTTGATGAGTGAACTCACTTAATATTCCACTCAAAGAAAAGTAAATGATTTGGTAATAAATTTGACAAGTTGTACACCATATTACAAGAAGGCACTTAGGAATTAGTACTCAACTGTAAAATTATAGCTGTTAATAGTATACGTTGGTGTGATGTGAATGAGATAAAAAATATATAGCAACACTTTGCTACTTCAACTTAGAACTTAAAATTCATTTGAAAGAAACGCAATTTTGAGTCGAGACTAGAATATTTGATGAGGTAAGCTAAATAGCTGTAAAATTGTGTAGATATTTGTCTCACAGTAGCTTTTAAAACTAAAAATGTAATGAAAAGTACAATAGCAAAGAGTCGCCTCATTTTAAATTTTATTATTTATTTTATATCTTTCTTGTCGTAGAATAAAATTGATGACTTGTTCATACGTCCCTTAATTCCTAATCTAATAATAATAAATTTGAGCCTAATTACTTTACATTCTAAAGCTCTAAGCAGAAAAGAAAAAATTCTGTTTCATCGTCGTCTTCTTTTTTGTCTCTCTTTATTTTATGTGTGGTTAACTTTAGCTCTCAAAAGATGTGTATCTCTAAGCTATAAATTTTTCCCAAAAAACTAAGAAACTGCGTGAACGGAAGCGTTTTAAAGTTTTAATCTATAACGGACGTCATTGTTTTGTGTGTGTGTGTGTGCAATGCTCCTGCAATATAATGCATCAGTTCAGTAATAATAAGAAAGAGACCCAAAAATGCCCTTTTTCTGTAACCCTTTTTCTTTTTCTGCTCTCATATCTCTCTTACGTGACATATATTATTACAATCATGCAAGTTATCACAAGTAATGCTTTTTTACCTTTCTTTAAAACAATCATCCTGTCTTTCTTGTCCTCTTCTCTATGTATGTAACTCGTCGTCATCATCGTCTGTATCCGCTAGTTTCTAACCGAAAGGAAAAGTGAAGAAAAAGGTAAATTGANTAACCGAAAGGAAAAGTGAAGAAAAAGGTAAATTGAGACCTAAACATTTCAAGTTGACCGAAAAGAAAATATCTGCGTGTTATTATTATTATTATGGGAAAACAATACTCATCTATTACTATACTATCTATATTACCCATTATATTGGGAAAACTTGTAGAGAATCTTCCGGTCGTCTCAAAAAAGGATACTATGTATGTTGACTTTTTAGTGAGTGAAGTGAGACTTGGGTGTTGTGTAAATGTCAAATTTTGAATTCCAAAGGGATTATTAGTAGTAGATATTAGTTTCCTTTATATAACCTTTTTGCGGTATTTAAGCCTTTTCCGCTGCTGATCAAGAGAAAAATCTCAGGTTGTCATCTGTTCTCTCTCTCATCAGATCAATAAGTGTAACTTTATTTCTGTTTACATACCACAATGAGACAATTCTTTTGTCGGTGAATTTCTATCATTGATCTCTAATACATGTTGATTGTGAGTTAGTGTTTACTAATGAGACTCACTTACTTGAGCCGATACATTCCTTATGCTCAATTTTCATCTTATTAATCTAATGAACTAAATTAAGAGTGAGTTGAGGTAGAGTTTGATTGTTTTTCTTTATAAGCAATTTACACGCATAAAAAGCATAAATTTAGAAGAGGATGTCGTCATCTGAAATTCGAGACAGGGTAGAGATTGATGCAACTAAATATTAAAATCTGGATCATTTTACCTCAAGCTAATCATAATCGGTGTTTTAATTGTGCACCAACGTACAACAATGCTGTTCTCATTGGCTTTGCAATTACATGAGAGGCTAAACAGGAAGCATTAATTGCCCACTTAACTTTATGTAAGTCTAAATTAATGAAATTTTCGAACAAAATACTCTTGACTAGCTGTTAGTTATGCTACATATTCTATATAGAAATCGCCTAATTATTATTGTGCAGATCGTTATAAAAGAACACCAAGAAACCCAATATAAACATTAAAAATCTCACGATACCCCATAAATTCTATTTTATATTCACTACAACTACATGTAGTTTTATACGAGAGAATCTTTATAAAAATTACCAACAAAAGATCATCATTTGATCATCATCAGTGTACGCATGTATACAGTAGTTGGACAGAATTGTATTGGTCACAGTGAGTTAGTTAGCCTCGCCTTCCAACATCCTTAAACCAGCATGGTGCCTATAAGCTCAACCCTTTTTGTTGAGAAAAGCATTACCTCTTTACAATAAATCATTCTATTCTATTGTACTCTGGACTTGTAACAAAAAGTATAGAAGAGTAGTTAGTTAGTTGTTATATTTCACAAAGTGAGACGCTCAGGTGGTAAACTCAGGTGAGACGATGATTTGACTCTCAACTCAGGCCAGGTACCAAAAATTCTCCCGTGTATTCAGGCAATATCAAAAGTTACATATTCTCCTTTTCGTTTGAGCCTCTCGTCTAATACTACATTTGTAACTTCTCTGTGTATATTTCTTCCCTAAACATTATTACCTGTGTAAACCCTTTACACTCAGTTGCTCTTGAGCTACGAACGAGGCAACAACAACAACAAAACAGAAATTATTGTTATTACCTCTCTCATCTCAACGACTGAGGCTGTATCACTTTCAACAATAAAGACGACACGACACATTAAAAGGTTGTTCTTCCAGCAATTACACATTAGCATTGAGTCAACAACGTATAACATGTAATTGCACTTGACATCTCACATTATATCTTAAGAGTGTATGTTGTGTCATGACGTGCAATTCCTGTCTACTCCAACTAATTATACACACAAGTGAAGATTAATTAGCGAAATTAATTGCACATGTGACAATTTTCTATTTTGGATGCAGTACAACTCAACCTGAGTGAAAAGAGTGACATTTGCATTATAGAATTGTATAGATAGTAAAAAAGTGACTTGATTTGATTTTAATTGATAGACGAAGGAAGGGATGAAAAAAGTTGATAATGATTGTCTTTTAGTGTTAATAATCTCGTAAGAACAACTGCAAAAACTTTTGATTGTAAATCAGTGAGATAATTGGACTGAGAAGATCCATAATTAAAAACTTTACTAATTAGTTTTGGCCAATGTTGAACGTGAGTATGAATCAGTTAGGAACTGTGTACGCGACAAAAAGACGACGGCGGAATGGCAAAAGGTGAGAGAAAAATTACTTAATTACTAATTAATTAAGTACAACTTTTATTCATATCCTTATAAACATTGCATTGTGGAAGCACATGTTTAGTTCATGTTTTAAACCATTTAATTCTATTAAGACTAGAAGATAGTTACAACGCATAAATATATCAGTTGGGTGATGGTAATAGTGATGTGATGTATTTTATCTTGTTGATTTATCTCTCTCTTCTAGAATTTACAAAGAGTTGTGTGTAGGTTGTATATGTATTAAAGCTAAGTAATAATGTTATAACACCATAGTACAATTGCAATATCATGTTCAACTGCAAAAAGTTGTTTATATTGTAATTTTCAATGTAAAAATGTAATTGTTAAGTCGGTCTCTGTACTTTACGTCCGTCGTCATTTATATTCCTTGAGGATATTCTTTTTACTTTTGCTACTTTAAATGAATGAGTGACTCTAATGAGTTCTTGTGTATTAACCCGTCTATGCTCTCATTTTAAGGTTTAAGGTTTTGAAAGAAAAGTTGAGCTATGTTGGTGTAACTTGTTTATCAGAGTAGTCAATCAATGCTGGCTGTTGTCTTGATGTGTTGTTGTGTTTCCCCTTGATATGTCTTAAGAATTCAACAGAAATAGAGATTTTTCTATTAGATTTAAAGTTTAGTGTAGCAACTCTGTGTAAATTGAGCAAGTAGAATTGTGTTGTAGAACTAAACTTTTGATGAGATATTTATGATATGTTACAAACAACAGCAGTATAGTATATAGTAGCAAGCGGCACAATGAATAAAAAGCAGGTTTTTTTACTCACTTTTAACTGAGCTGTGATAATCTTTTTGAGTATTTAAAAAAGTATTAACTAAATATATATAGTGATATGGATTTATGCATTTTTTGAATAATAGACTTGGTATTAAATGTTGTCTCTGTTTACCTCTTACTGTTTGTTGTAGATTCCTTTTGATTTCTTTGGAGTGTACCTTTAGATAGTTATTTATGCATCGCTAATTTTATGGACTTTTTATATTTAATCTTCACGCAAATCATGAACAAAATAATCTTTCTATAAAAATGACAATAAAGGACAGATTGTAGAGTTAACCTTATTTCAACATTTTGTTTTAATTATGACTTATGGCTGCGCTGTTTTTTGTCTCTTGTTGTTGACTGATTGAGAGATTAGGCAAAATGTTAGATAGGAAATCGTTACAATGAATAATAGGATTGTTGTTTTCTTTGAGTTTGGATTAATTTTAGTGATAATTTGATATAGAAAAAATTTCTTTTAAAAGCTTGCTAATAACTGTCACAACTTCAAACTTTTGTAAAGGATTGAAAACAAGGTGTAAAGAAGAAGTTTAATCGGAGTAATAATTATACAATATTTCATTTTCTTATTATACTTAAATAAACATAAGAATCTCTCGATATAACTTAATTCAAGTTAATTTGTTGTTTATTGTATAACTCTCATTGACTGCATTCTATCTAAAGTCAAACAACAAAAGTTTTATTCGGTGTAGAAATCTAACAAAATTTAACTGCAAATTGTAGACAAAATATAGGTATCTATTTCCAATTTGCAAATTATTATGCATTATCATAGGTATACAAACTACTATAATGCTGACTACTCCAGATTCTTTCAATCTGTTCCAATTCAATGTTTGCTAAACAGGTAAAATATTTTATGCAAGGTATTCAGCTAACTTAACTCAGGTAGTAGAATACATTTAGTGCGTTAAAGATCGTGACCATTTTCATAGCGTGCAAAGAATATATATCTAAATGACCAAAGTTGTGTTGAACTAACAGCTTGCATGTGCATTTTAGATGCATTTAAGCAATGAGTTACCTCTCTCTACTACTAAACTAGCATTATTACTGTATATATAACTATAGAAAAGTAAAGTCTTTCGGTGAGTTTTAGTTGATGAACGTTACACACGTTAGCACGCAGTTTTCGTTCGGCGTTTATAAACATTTTGCGTGTGCTATTTTCAGTTTTTTGATGCGACCTTGCACAAGGCTGAAAAAAGGAAAAAACTTAACTTCAAACTACCTACCTATATATATATAATACCTTTAACTTAAATACCTGAGTTCACTAGACTTCACTATATTTCAAGTTCAAGTTAATTTTAACTCTCAGCTCATCTATCATGAATTCCTAGGGTTTTCTAGTTAATACTTTAAGATTGCATGGCAAAAGAGACTAAAAAAGAACTTACACACGTGAGCTGAATACAATATATAGGTAAGTGAACCAATGAACTATTAACGAGCATTTAAGTGATGTTATATGTTGCTATTCAATATCGAAAAAATTGACACAACAGTTAGTTTAATTTGACACAATAATGCAAAACTTGCAATTTTTGTAAGTAGCTTCTCTCTCTTTCTCATTCTAATGTCTACCAAGTTGGAAAAAATGCTTATGATGACCTCAAGTCATGACTTCACTCTTTCAACTTTTAGGCCAACAAGAAAATCAATCAATGGCAAAAATTCTCTACAAGAAATATTATTATTCCTGATGAGGGTTTTGAAAAGAATGAGAAAAATCTCTTATTCTCTCTCTTTTAGCTGCAACTCATTTTCTACTTTGTGTACAGATGATAGTTATTATTTTCTAGTTTGTGTGGGATATAAGATATATACATATACAAACTCATATAGTACACTCATCTGGGCGTTAATTTGCTGGAAGGTATGTTTGTAGTACACTAAAGAAACTTATTGTAAACACATTACAATAGAGAGAGAGAGAGCCGAAGATGTAGGTAATTAATAGCGGGGGCTGATGATCGTGTCATTAATAATTTGGCATCATCATCAAAGGAGGGACTAGTGACGCTTTAAGAGGCGGGTGTAAGGCTCGTAAATCTTTGCAGTGTGGGTCTAATGTGCAAGAAGTACTCAAAAAAGACGAAGAGAGAGAGAGAGAGAGCCTTAGAAACTTTTACATGAATTTATTTGAGCCACTTTTTCAATGAATATATATAATACTTCAAATGCTAAAAGGACCAGAGAGTGTGTCAAAAAGACCAAGGTGCCTAAAGCTCATAAAGTGTACTCTACTTTATGTTGTTTCTTGGAAGACTTAAGACTTGATTATCACATCTCTCCATACATTATGAAGTTGTTGTATAACATCAACATAGAGATAGATATAGATATTTAGATAAAGGAAGAGAGAGGAGAGAGAGATCTCCAACGGGTTTAAAACATCCAGCGTAACACCATTAACAATATTAACATTTAACTCCAGAGTACCAACAACACATTTCCTTATGACTTACATTCTCTACAAGAGACTCACTCTCATTTGCTCGTTTTCGTCGTCATCAACGAAATGTATAATTTCTTTGCTAGTACAGAGAGATGTGTGTGAGTCCAAGTTATAAGGCTAAGTTGTTTTGGAATTGAGAGTTGAGTTGTTTTAGCTTTGGCTTGTATGATGCATGAAAAAGCCATAATTTTTGAAAGTTGAATACATTTAGTAACTCTTTCAATGGTGATAAAGTTGTGCAAGTGTAATGTAATGTACAATGTTGTCTTCTATACTGCCAATGTATACAATTGTGTTTCTTGGCTGTTTTATGAGATGAAGAAAAATCTACAATTCTAATTTTTTAACTTTTGCTTTTTTGTCGCTCTATGTTATTATTATGAATGAAACTCTTCACAAACTGACAAACTCTTGCCTTATTCTATACCAAATCTAAGAAATATATTCACATTGTCAATCTGTCATCAAAATAGTAAATGGCATCAGAACGTCTTAATAATTGTAGCAAAATGCCCCGAATTCTAGAAGCCAAGTTTCATTCAATGAGGTGAGCCGAAGGAATCTAAGAAAAGAAAAAATACAAGTTGTTGAGCTTTTTTACGACAAGTAATGAAGACAAGTTTAGTATAGCTCAAATGAACTGAATAGAGAGAGAGACGAAGGCAACCCTTACGCTACTATAATTTCTTCTTTTCCCAACTCTTTTCACTTGGTGTCTTCAAAACTCGTAAAAAGTATCGTTTGATAGTCATAAAATAGTGTAAAAGAGTAGTAATAAGTAGTCATAAGTAGTAACTAGTAAAGAATAAAGTAGTTAGTTTAGTCATCATTTGCTCAGCTTTCAATACTGACTCTGTATGAAGAAAGAGAAAAAAGTCAGAGCATAGAAAGAACAGTCGTAAAAGGTAAAGTTGAGAGAAAAATTCTCCAACACCATTTGAACATTTGAGAAAAGATGATGATAATATTAATGCGCTCTCTTCACCACCACCGGCTTAGTGTAATAGGATCTTTGTCATAAAAGTCAAGTCAAGTGAAGAATAAGGTAAAGGTAACGTTAAAATAAAAGGATCATCAGAATACTCTTTAAATATAGGAAAACTTTACTGCTTACTAAAAGACATATAACCAATGTGTTATAGTTTTTTTATGAAGCTCCTGCTCCTGATTTTTCTTTTTCTACTATTTACCTCTCTGCTCTAGTGTACTTATTCATTTTCCTTCGTTTTCTTTCAAAGAGTTGGATGAAGGAGAGAGATGGACAAGTTGTTTTAAAAATCCATGAGAGAAATCATGAAGGCGCCTTAGATTCTCTTCAGAGTAATTACTCTCAAAATCTTATCCCTTACAGTTTATATATCTTCATACTTCATCAAGTATATCTCCTCTTTATAGATTATGAGACAAGCTTAATAGTTATATGTAGCTCCCTTCTAAACTTTACATTACAGCAATATATTTCAATTTTGCTCATTTCCTTTTTAACGTTTTTGACTACAATTTTTTTTGTTGGCATTTTCGCATAATTTTTATGACTTGATGGTGACGATAAAATTGCCCGTAAAGAAGTCATTTTTCTATATAATCTGTGTGAGGAAGTCATTTAGTTGAAATAGGCGTAATGTAATCATGTGCAAAAATGGTGTGTTAATATTTAGTTCCGGTGAATACTATTTTTGTTTCCTCCAATTTAAAATAGCACCAAAAAGTAATAATTTATGTTTATGTGAGAAAAAAATAATGCTAAAAAGTACATTAAAAATGAGACTTCCAACTTTTGTTTTGAAGGATACCATTAGATATGCTTGAACGTTGTTAATATATATTTCTCTATTTTGTAGCCTCTTAATCATCACTATGTTTTTGTGGTTTGTGGTATATATATATATCTCTACAGTGGTGAAAGATGAATGAGTTTTTACTATTTGATGTGTTTGGGTCATATATAAGAAGAAACGGTATCATATTCTTCTTCTACTTGAGACTTAATTTAAAATTTGTAGTTAGTTTCTTCTTCTAGCCTGAGTCAAAGATTATGAAATTTTAATTCGAGGTCTTAAACCTTAGGGGGTATTAAGCTTAAGGCATTAGAGATTCATACATAAAAAAAGTCTCTCTCTCAAATAACCTTTCAGTCTCAAGAGATTTATTCATTAGTTTTTCTTGGCTTCTGCTTTTTCTTACTACTTATATTCCTTCTTACTTCATCTTTTTTATAGAGTTTCATCAACATTTTTGATGTAGGTGGACTTTACTTTTATAATAGCTTTCAAGTAGAGTATAGAGAACCTCGGCGATGCTTTCTTGAGTGAAAACGCTCATTTTTTACATACGTCGCTTGTTGTTTTTTATTCGTCGTGATGCTTAATGCTCAAATCTTTTAATGTTTTGTTAGTTTTCTTCATGTATTAGAAAATTTTTTCTTCGTCTTTTTTATCTTATGTATCTGTGTCGGTCGGTCGGATCTTTTGCTATTAAGAAGAATCATTATTTTGTTAGTATAGATAGAGGCGGAATTCTGTTATTGTTGTTTTTCTAGTAAACTTGTGCCGTGCCCTATGAACGAAGAAGAAGTTTACATTTTTACATCATGATTTTTTTGATGATGTTACTTTTTACTATATCGAATCTTTTTGTATACAAATGATAAAGATGATGATGATGATGCGATGTGGTATATATAAGAACAGAAGAAGAGTGTACAGTAAAAAAAGGGCTCTGACTTTGTATATAACTCTCTTTTTCCGAGTGAAATTATTCTGGAACAAATGCGAAGAATCCGGTTGGCTCTAAT
>VCNE01001020.1:0-12098 GCA_009869805.1 Oncopodura yosiiana
TTTTGTTGTTGACTCTCACTCACAGATTTGTTAGCATAAACTTGTAAAGGCTATATTTAAACTTGGTTCAATGTTACTTTTAGTTTTACGTTCTAAAACAGATTTTAATAACTACTATGTAAAATGAATGACTTCATTTGTAGTAAAATTCTAATGATTAGGAAGGAAGTTGTAGAATAAGGGTGGTTACGTTATAAATATGTAGATATCAAGTTTCTTCAACTAGCAAATGAACCCGTTTTAGCATTTCATCTACTTCACTACACTCTTATATGTTGTAATAATGAGAATAATAAGCGTATTTAATATGTATTATTGTTCATTCATATATGATTGTTTACGGTTCATAAAATATATCTGTTAACTATCAAGCTCATATAATATGTAGTAGAACTGTAGTATCAGACATAATGTGATAAAATAGCCACAGAGCTCTTCTGATATACTATATGCATTTGTATATAGATATTGTATAGTTAAATAATGCATAGTTTAGTTAGAGAATGTTGTGACTGAGACTGAGACCTCATGCTTACGAGATTATGAGAGGCTTATGAGTTTGCATTTCAAATTGAGGTTGAGGTTCTATTCACTAAACCATTGTATTATTATGGTATAACAAGTAATCAAGTGTCAAGTACGAGAATATTATTAATTATAAAATCCTAATTTTATTTGATAACGATGAATGAATGACTAAATTTTTAATCTATTCTTATATTTGAATATACATAGATTGCATGGTGTGGTCTTAAGTACCCCATTGATGATGGTGACTGAATTAGCAGAGCTTGGTAGTCTCTTGGACTATTTAAGAAAACAATGTAATCATGTGTCAATACTTGATGTTTTTAAATGGGCTATTCAAATTACTTCTGGTATGGCATATCTTGAATCCCAGAGATGTATACATCGTGATTTGGCGTGTCGTGAGTACAAAATATGTGATTCATTTTAAGATTTAACAATATTGAGCAAGAATGAAATATGTTTTATTTGTTTGTTTCTTGTTAGGCAATATTTTACTTGCCAGTTTAAATGAAATTAAAATAGCTGATTTTGGTTTGATGCGAATACTGCCAACGGACGATGACTGTTATGTAATGACTGAGAGACAAAAGTAAGTATAGATTTTTGAGATTATAATGACGATTCTAATTACATTGTTGTTCCTTTTGATTCTTCACATAGGGTTCCATTTCCCTGGTGTCCACCTGAAAGTCTCAAATCGAGACAATTTTCTCATGCTTCAGGTATGTTCTAGACTTATGCGACGTATGTTAAGAGTTGTACGTATCTTAAATTATATATGTATAAATTAAAATTTTCCAGATACGTGGATGTTTGGTGTCACATTATGGGAGTTATTTACATTTGGAGAAGAACCATGGATAGATTTAAATGGAACACAAATTTTACAAAAAATTGACAAAGAAGGCGAACGCTTACATCAACCAAATGCATGCCCTGTACAAGTGTATCAAATAATGCTACAGGTGAGTGAGATTGTATTATTTTTATTATAAATCAGTAAAGGAAGAGAATTTTTGATATTAATAATTCATGGATATTTGCTACGCTTCGTACAACATATCCAAGTATAAAATAATTCACTTCACATGTTGTTGAATATTCACTCACCTCCTGTTATTATATCTACTTTTTGATGGATTTTTTTTTCATAAAATATGTACTACAGCACGTGGTTCTTCTTCTTCTTCTGATTATTTATTTTTTATATGTATACAGTGCTGGGCAAAAGAGCCTTCAGATCGACCTACCTTTTCTGCACTACGATCCTATCTTTGTGAAGCATTCCCACTTGGTTTGCAATCACTTCAATCATTCCAAGAGGAAGACAAATTAACATTAGAACAAGGAGATAAAATAGCTGTAATAGATGGAAGAGCTGATCATTATTTTTGGAAAGGACAAAATTTAAGGACATATGATATTGGCCAATTTCCTCGATGTATGACGAGTCCTTTAAGAAGAAGAGAACCAACTGATATTAGTAAACCATTAAGAAATTCTTTTATACATACGGGACATGGATCTATTAGAGAAAAAAGTTGGGGAAGTCCTGCAACTATTGATGAAGTTTATTTAAATAATCCTATGCAACCTCCAGACGTACTTGGAATTACAGACGAAATTGATGGTGAAGACATTCCAAAGACGAGACTACCTGATCGTTCTAAAAGTAAGTAAATTATTACAATAAATTGAAAAAGTTTCATTATATTGCTTCAATTATTTCCATAAAATTTTATTACAAGTAGAAACATTCAAGTAGTTTCTATCTCTCTGAATGAAAAAGATTAATGGATATATGATCCTATAGTTTAGCACTTTAGTTCTTATCTCCGATAGACCATGGGAATTGAGTTGAATGTATAGAAAGGGAAAATATATAGAGATTGCTTTCAGGAGGAAGATGCCATCAACTAGATGAATATCTTGTATAGATTAATCTCAGCAGGGAACTAGAGAACTACCATACGAGAGACTATCAAATCTCTATGTAATATTTTTGTCCTTGATCTTACCCTTTACACTTTACAAAAGTCAATGTACTCCCTTTGTTTCTACAACTATTGAATTGATATTGATATGATCTAATAAAATTGTAACAGAGTGAAAGTAGATGGGCATGCTGGGAACTCTTTTGTTCAGTATTTTATTGATTTTCTTTCTTTTTTGTCTTGTCTTTTAGAAATTCCCAATACGAATACAATTGCAAGTTCAATTCCACCAATTCGTTCACTACAAAAAACTCAGCAAATTCAACAACAATACAGTTATTCCAAGTTCAACAATGATACCTCTGGTGATGTAGATTGGTCACAAGTTCCTAAACAAAATGTAGTTATGTCGTCTTCGTCTGCTTTAGCTGCTGGGTCGAGTGAAGGAATTCTCATTGATTTGACAGAAGATAATAAATCTAAAACTCCCATGAACAATTCTGTGAATCTTTATAGAAATGTCTCACCTTCTTTGTTAGATGAACCTATACAAAATAATACTCAACATAGCAAAGGTATATATATATATACAAATAGTAACTTGTTGTTTTTTATTGACGTAGACGTAATACTGAATTTCTATTGTATTATAGATGAACGTCCTGTTCGACCTCGACCTCCAACGTTCTCAAATAATCCTACTAATGGAGTATCATCATCACACCACTATCCTGAAGAAAATGAACAACTATACATGAATATAGCACTAAAACTCCCATGAACAATTCTGTGAATCTTTATAGAAATGTCTCACCTTCTTTGTTAGATGAACCTATACAAAATAATACTCAACATAGCAAAGGTATAAATATATACAAATAGTAACTTGTTATTTTTTATTGACGTAGACGTAATACTGAATTTCTATTCTCTATTATAGGTGAACGTCCTGTTCGACCTCGACCTCCAACGTTCTCAAATAATCCTACTAATGGAGTATCATCATCACACCACTATCCTGAAGAAAATGAACAACTATACATGAATATAGCCACAGCAGCATCTTTATCATCATCATCACAAACTCAACAAAGTCATCATCAGCAAGTCATTAATCAAATTACAAGAAATCAGTTTTATCAAACACCATCATCAGCTAGTATTTACTCTGCAGCATCTATAGCTGATTCAGCAGATTGGTCTGAAACGACATCAATCAATGGTGGTATAGAATGCTCTTCACCAGATCCTTTTGATACATCTAATATTTTAACACCACCACCAAGTAATTCAAGATATTACTCTGTTGTTCCAATGTTATCACCAACAGAACAAAGAAGAGCAAGAAGTGATGAAAATAATGTAGTTTCTCCGTATGAAATGAATAATACAAATAATGCTTCTTCTTCTTCTTGTACTTTAAGTGCAGCAACTACAAACATTATTAATAATACAAGTTTAGAAAGTGGTGAGACTAATGGGTTTGTTGATGGTAATAGTTCAAATACTAGTAATGGAATAACATTACATTCACCATCACAGTCTCCAGTGAAAGTGATACAAGAAAAAGCTATTAAACCGTCGATAGATTTGTTGAAAAAGAGAGACCAAGCATTTTCATGGTTAGATGATACTTTAGGTACTTTGAGTATTGGAGGACCATCTACGACGACAAGTAGTAATAATAATAGTTTGAATAGACCTACTACTAGTAATGGAGTGCAACGACCAGCTAGTAGTGCAAGTTGTAGTATTGAGAATAGATTTGAAAATAATTTCTCTCCAGAACTAACAAATCATATTCCTCAAGCTAAAGTAAATAACTATGTTCCAAATCCTTCAACTTCTTCTATTGTACTAGATAGTGGTGATGAAGTATGGACCAATTTAGATGTTTTAGTAGCCGCAGCTAGTGGAAATGCTACAGGAAGTCAAAATGGTGGTAGTAAAAGAAATCCATATAGTTTACCACCTCCTCCAGCAATTAGTAGATCAATATCTAGTAGTAGTACAGGAGATAATAAACAATTACCAGCTTATAGAAGTCCACCTGCACCTACTAACAAGTGTCATTTGCCATATTCACCTAATCATCAAGTACAACTTCCACCACAAAAATCATCATCAACTTCTTCTCCATTTTATGCAAGTAGAGAAGGTACATCAATAGCAACAGAAAGAGGATTTCTTGAAGCTGTCAAATTTCTCACGAGTTGTGTACCTTTAGCAAGTAGAGAAGAAATTATTGAGGCGTTGAAGAAAACGACAGGAAATATTTCAACTGCTGAACGATTCTTAAAAGTGGATCAATTGCACAAGTAAGATATTATTGACTTTTTGATCTATATGAGCACTTACAGTAAGTAAGTAGTCTAACATATTTCTCTGTCTTCTCGTTTTTTTTTCAATTTAGATTGGGACTTGGATCAAAATCAAAATGTGAGGCTGTATTATCTACAAATAATTGGAACTTGGATACGTCTGCAAGCGTACTATTGGAAGGAGGAGCCTAATGATACTAATTATTAATTGACTTTTTGCTTGAAGAAAATCTCTGTGTGTCTCTCTTTCTCTCTCTACAACGACTACTTCATATAAGTACATAAAGAAGGAACAATCTGAAGAAGAATCTGTGTAAACTAAATACTATTATAGAAGTTTAGAAGTACTACTATAATAGTAGTACTATTAATTATTATAGTATATCTTCTCACCTTTTTGTATCGTTATTATTACTATGATTTTGTAGTCTAATTAGTCAGTGTTACATTTTTGTAGTAATTACCATTTGTAGTGCATTTTGGTATAAAATATTAGGTATTATTATTGAAAGATAGTGTATACAACTGTCAACATTTTCAAATATTCATATGTTTTGCTCATGTTTTCATATTATTATTTTCGCATTATTATTATTATTTCGTTTTCGAGCTCTCTACTAAATTAGAAGAAAAATAAAAATTAATATTATATATGCGCCAAACGAAACGTAAAAAAACGTGTCAAAAGCGGAATATTATTATGGAACCAGAAGAAATTTTTAAAAAATTAGAAATCTGTGATAGATTAGCATCACAAATGTAATGTTGAGCTGTCCAATTCTATAACTGAAATTAATTAGTAATTAAAACATAACACGCAAGATCTCAATCAAGCTATACTAATGAAATGAGATATTATTACTGATGTTGTTGAATGTCGAAATCTGCTGCGCTATATAAATAAATATATATATATATAATACTGTAAAATTGAGTGTTGTAACGACGAAGAAACTGAAAAATAATAATAAAAGTTACACCATGATTGTTGACAAAGTCAGTGTATTACGACTGGAACTAGAATTATCTTGTTTTTCAAATGACATTTTAATTTGACTTTCAAAGTCAATTCATCAACACTATAATTACAATAGCACGTGTAATGGCTATTCAAATAACACATATTAGCTCATTATTGATAATTAGTCGTGCATGAATATCACACTACACTGTAATTTTCCCAAGTCTTTACAATATTTGAGATTTTCTTATTTACGAAACCGGATTTTATACAAACAGCAGCGTATGATGGCTTCAGTAGTGTCAATAGCTTATTGAGTTACCTCTCTACTTCATTTCATATTGTTAAGGACGGCATTTTGGTTATCTCTTCTCACTAGTAGGTAGTTACAAAATTACAATACAATAAACCCCTATGATACGAAGTAGAAGATTATTGTAGCCCCTAAACTAAACTTGAAGTCAGATAAGTAAATACAAGACATGATACTTATTTCAGAGCTTATTAACAGACACAACAGGTAAAAGAGGTAAGGACACAACAGTCTGTAGTCTAGTAGAAGCATGTAATTATGTTTAGGTAGAAAAAGCTGAGTAATAACTAAATATAATACTAATACATGAACATTTATTTAACAGAGTGTAGAAGTGTAAAAACTATTCAGTTCAATGTGACTCTTCACAATAGCACAAAAGGTTTTTTCGTCAAATACAGCAAAAAAATTAGTAGCTAATATTAAAACCATATTTTTTGTAGCTACACTTTCCTCAAGGTTTATTCATCCATTGAACAATTTGCACTTCTCTCACAATAGCAAGTGGTTTTCGCTACCAATAATCATCATATCACCTGAACTCTCTGATGTTGTTATTGAGAGTGCATTCATTCACTTATTCAATTCTGAAACCAGTGAGTCTCCTATTATATATTAAAACAAACCGTATATAAAGTATCTGCTTGTGTGAACTGTGAAAAACAATGTAGTGGGTGGCATTGTGTATTCTCTTGTGTAATTATATATGACAAGTATCTATCCTAAGGAGAACAAAATTGTTTATTTAACTACTACAGAAGTCTCAACACTTAACACTTGTGAGTACTAAAACACATACGGGGAAACCACACAAGAATTATATAGTAAGACATGACATAATATGTATATTGACCATGAATTCAATATACATTTACCTCTGCCAATTTCCTGTATACACAATATGAAAAAGGAACTATACAGTGGAATTGTTCAATTGCGTCTCAATTCTCTCAATAGATCATTAACTCAATTTGTATATGCATATAATACTTGGTTTTAATTTTATGTACTTTCATTTTTGCTGCAAAAATGACCATTTTGAATAGAACTATCTTTTTCACTATTTATATAAAATGTTCCATCACTTTTACATCAGCACACAAATATTTGAAATACATACTGTTATACGTGATAAGGAATACTCTGTAGACAAATTCAGGTCATATGCATCATTTCACTATTACTATTTTCCATATGTATTTGCATAAGCCAAGTCACAATAATCCATTATGTAATCAATCAGTCGACAATAATATTCACAACCACATAAGGAAAAAAATCTCTCTTGTAGACTCAACTTTGGATTTTCCATTTTATTATATGTGCATATACATTGACTTTAGCCTTTATGTAGTCATAAGTCTCAAAACTCATTTGAATTTTGAAGTGGGTCACACACTACCAAGTTTCATAAGCCATAATCTTCCCAAAGTGTCAAATATAAGTTACAACAATACTCAAGATCCATAAAGTCACATCTTTCTCTTTACAATTTTACAAGGTATTAAAATAGGCAGTATCCAGCAATACACTATAAAGACTAGGAAAAGTATAAGAAGAAGAAGATTGCTCTTAAAATCAAATCACGATGGCCTACATTATATAAAAGTCTAATATACGGCATATTTCAAAGCAATGCAGTTTATGCAGTTTCCTTTCGTCTCCTTTTACATAACTGCATTTCATAACTTTCGTTTAAGTGCTAAAAACTCCATTGTCGTTGTCACTTTTTCGGCACAGATCAATCAAAAGCGGCCTATTTGGTGACCTTGTCTCTACTACAAGACTCATCTTCGCGTTCTCAATTCTTGACCTCAAAAAGTCATTTGATGTTACATGCTATAACATAACATAACAATCATAATAAAGAATCAATTCTAATGTTATGATGTCTTTATGTCATTATATTTCAGGAACGACTCTACAATGAAATTGATCTTGAGTCAAACAACTCAAACTCACATAATGTCTCAATCTCAGTCTTATTGTGCAAGTCACTTATTGTGACATTAAGTTGACATTTTTTATCACATTAAATTGAAAAAAATTTGAGCTCAACTCAATATAGTTGTTGAATTTTTATTGATTCACACGGTGATACATTTATACGCAACACAACCCAGAGTTACGTTTGATTCTTATGAAAAGTGTTTAGAAGCCGCCAATTGAAAAAAATTTGAGCTCAACTCAATATAGTTGTTGAATTTTTATTGATTCACACGGTGATACATTTATACGCAACACAACCCAGAGTTACGTTTGATTCTTATGAAAAGTGTTCAGAAGCCGCCCATATAAAATTACAACCTTCCGTGAAAGGTCAACAAAAGGTGATTTCAATAAGTTGAATAGTAAAAACATCCTGCGATTGTGATAAGTTGAATAAACAATAGACAGAGATTAGTATTTTTTTGCAACTTTGTAATATCTGTGATAATTTTAGTTTACATTGTGATATGTATAAAAAGAAGACTGAAAATTGTACCTCAATATTTTTCCCTTTAATAAATGCAATATCATTTTAAAGCTTGAGACTTGAGGAGACAAAAATATAGGGGAAAGCTGCCAAAGGTAAAAACTTTCTTTTTGGCTTACTGACATTTTTTGATTTATTACCAAATGTCTTATTTCTTTTGTCCATGTCTGTTTCTTATAGGATTTTTTGGGCGAAATAAGTTTTCACCAAATAGTGATAAAAATGACATTGCATCAACTACAAGTGAAACTAGTGCACCAACAAATAACTATGTCACTAACTTGGGATTTGATGATGAGATAGATTGTCACAATGAGAAAAAGAAAACTGTGACACTGCAGATGAGTGATGTGAGTAGTGTTCCTGCAGCCAAGGGAGAAACAAGTAAATCGAGGGAGAATGGAGAAGAAGTAGAAGAAAATGAGGGTAAGTCTTAGAAATATAAAGGGTACTTTATGTCATCTTAGAATTGTAGTCAAGAAAAAAATATGATGATATCCACACATCTAACTAAAGTTTGAAAAGTTAAGACTATGACTAGTAGACAAATGCCTGCCAAAAAGTTTGTATGCACTATCATCAGACTCTCAAAAACTCTAACAAGTTGAATAATAAGAGCTTTTCGTCAGCTTCTTCTTCTTTGGGTTGGTTGCAGAAAAAAATGAGATTTTGATATTATCTGTGAATAAAAGTAGAATAATAGTTAGAATTGGATGTAGGGCGAAAAGTTTTTTTTGGGTTTAGGTCTTAAGATTGACTACTACTAGTTTTTTTATCTCTCGTCTGTCTTGCCCTATATTTTTTGGATTTCTTTATAGTTTATTCCAAAATTTTGGCCAAGTGTTGAAAATGTAGTATAGTAGAAGAGACGAGTGAATTTCTTTTCTTGTAAATCCAATAAGATTTTTACATGGATGCATATGAAGAAAAGTCAAAACTCTTCTGAGCTAAACTAAGGTAAAAAATGTAGTTTCCTACTTTCTTCAAGATATTTGATAGAGCATATACATAATAATATGTAATAGGTTGTAGTAATATAAAGTTCAAATACATTTCAAATGTTCCGAATTCAATGTAGTATAAAGAGTAAAAGTCTCATATACAGAAAAGTCTTTTTGTAGAGCAACTAGTCGATTTAAAGTCTTTATGTGTGTTGTAAAGCTCCAGAGAGAAGAAGTCTTTGAAATGGTGGAAAATATTGCTCTCTTTGAGTCTTTAGTATTCAAAGGTGACATGAGAAGAAAGGTATATATATAGAGAGAGAGGAGTTATATGACAGTTTTCAAATTGAGCAATTTTTATACAATGCCCAATACTCTGATCAAATGTTGAAAGTTGAAATGTAAATGGGCATAGTTGAATGACTTTTCTACGTTACAATTTTGTTTAATGCTCAATGAGCCACATACACGTCAAAATCAGGTCATGTTGAAATTGCGAATTCCAATGATTTTGAATTGAAATGATCAAATGTTACTTTCTATCTTTCTAAAAACATTCAGAGGTATTTGTTGAATGAGTTAGACGTTGATGGTTTATTTTTTGAGTATGTTGCAGCAGTGTAAGAGAAAATTAGTTATCCGATTTTACATACTTTTAACTTTTTGTGTGAAAGTAGCAAAATATTACTTTCTCCTCATTTAAAGTGAAATATTTTTTGTTGAATGAGTTAGACGCCTTTGGTTTATATTTTGGACAGGTCGTGTCACTTTTACATCAAATCAGTTAATTTCATGTTTTCACAATTTCAATTAAATCTAATCAATTATGAATAAAAAATTGAAAGAAATTACAGCATTCATATATAGTAATTCAATATAAGAGATTTCTATATCGATTTCTTCTATATCAGTACCAATAAATGTTTTTGCGAATTTAAGTAGTGCGTGTCATTGTACGCACAATCCCAAACTTGACTATATCTTCCGAAATCGAGAAAGAACCGTCGAATCTAAGCTAAAGAAACCTTATTCACTTGCTATGCAGTATTAATACAAGTGCCAACTTTTCGTTCAAGTCTCGTCTTTTATATAGCCTTATAATACATATATTGTTTCCTCTATCTGTTATACCTACCACGTGCCTTACAACTTTTACGTAATATATCTAGCATCATAGTCTATATGTGAAGTCTCATATATATCGATCGACTTAATGATGCTCAGAAGAAACCTTACAGACTATAAGAGGAAAATTAAGATCAATGAGAAAAGGTGAAAGTTTGTCCTCGTGGAAGGAGAAGATGAACTATAATACATATATATCGATCGAGTTAATGATGCTCAGAAGAAACCTTACAGACTATAAGAGGAAAATTAAGATCAATGAGAAAAGGTGAAAGTTTGTCCTCGTGGAAGGAGAAGATGAACTATAATCACATTTTATGTTAGTAGAACGTCCTATATACTTACATATTACACTATATACCTTTGCCTTTTTTCCGTCTACCAAAATATTTTACTTCATTATATCAGGTTCACATATAAACATTTTACTCTTTCCTTAAAGCTTTCTCCAATGACTTTGACACTAATACACAAGCGTCCCTTAGGTTTTTTCTACACATCTTTGTAGTTGAAAATGGCATACTTAATGTATGTATCTCCTAACATGCTAGTAATATCTTATTGAATGAGACTTTTTCCTATGCGTATAAGAAAAAACGTGTTAGCTAAATAAAATATATGATGCTTGTCTAGATTTCACTTGGTAGGATTTTATATTAGAAAACGAAAAAACTACTCGTGGCAAACATTGTGAAATATAAGTATTGTGAATCTATCTTCCCAAAAGAAAAACGGGTATTATTCACCAACATTTGGCAAATAGCAAATGCGTAGCGCATGCAAAAATGAAATAGGGCCAATATCCTTCCCAATTCTGGTTATACTGTTTTGCACATGCAGCCTTTTACCTACAAGTTGGAAATTTTATATCTCTTCTACTCTTAGCTGTCTTTCCAAAATGCTCCATTCCAACTTTTTCCAAGTTTCTTCTAACATAGACGAAAACTACATATACATACAGTGAAGCATTTCTTCCGCACTCGAATTGTGGTACGTTATACATAGTATACATAAGCTAAGCCATATACATTGAACTTGTGAGTTGCTTGGTACTAAAAAAGCAGTAGTCACTGCCGACTCTCATTTCAGTCGATATTTTCACTTTGAGCTCTCAACATTACGTCTTTTAAGCCGGCCGAGACAGTCAGCAGTATTTCGCATTGCTAACCTTCTTCTATATTGTGAGTCATAAGGGAAAAGTACCAAGTTGGTGGTATTGTGTAGTTCGCCAACCTTTGCAGTATTTCTCTTGATATTTATACGTCTACCTGTGCAATTTTTTTCTCTACTCAACGTTGGTTGATAGACATACTTATACTTACATTTCGTGTGTAGTATTCTTAATTTAAGTTTCTGCATGATTTATTCCCGGTTGAAAATTTTTGTGATTCAATCTAATTACTACTATTGTTCGTCATCAATTAGTGAATTCAATAGTAATAAACTTATTGATTTGTCTTTAATATTTGATAATTCTGAAACCAAAAAACTTTACC
>VCNE01001022.1:0-10765 GCA_009869805.1 Oncopodura yosiiana
TTGTGAACCATCAGCAAAGTGTCGTTGAGTCGTCATCGTTGTAAAATGTTAAAAATATGTTGAGTACTTTGAATGAAAAGGTAGTAAAGTGATGAAAGATATGTAATACATAGTGTTCTCGCATCTTTTCTACTATGAAAAGGAAATATTGATGAATGAAAGCGTAGGCTACATTTTCTATTACTGCATAAGAACATTGTGTATTACAACCTGTAAGTAAAGTTACATTAGAGATATTTTTGGAAGGTCAAGTGTGAACTGAATGATGAAAGGAAAAAGCTTTTGGAAAAAGAAGGAAGTTTGTATTATGATGATGCTATATACACATATATTGCTGTTGGCTGATGGCTTAGTATAGGGAAGCAATGTCAAACTTCGGCATTGAGATTTTTCGTAAAAGCTTTTCAAGAGAAATGTATTATAAAGAATTCAATACGTAGACTTCTTTTCACATCATATTGACTGACATTTATGAAAGATGAAGTATTGCTATATGATGATGATGATGATGATGATCGTACCTACATATATGAGACAGGAGGTTATGCACACGTCTCAACTATATTAACAATGTATAGAGTATAAAGTATTTATATCAATCATTGAAGTGTTGACATTTCCATTACAGAGTATATTATGTATTATAAGTATATTAGATTGAGAAGGGTCAAGTAAATAAGAAATGTACTTTTGAACCTACGACTTGAAGTTGGCGACGATTTCATGTATTTTTGCATTCCTCTCACTCCGTCAAATATAAAAATTCATGGTATAAATATATTTATTATTTGCATAAATGTAATTTTATGGTTGAGTAATTTTTCCATGTGTTAGGCCGAGTGAATTTATAAATACATGAGATATTTGATACGCTATATAAGATACATACAATTTGCATTTTTAAACATGGTTTGTATGTACACATAGATCTATTTTGGCATAAAAATATTCAAGAACTGTCCATCACCATCTGACACTTCTATTTACATTTTTTTCCAACTTTTTCTTTACATACAGTGTAAAAAAATATTGACTTGACATTACGGCGTAGTTAGTAATAATTTGGCTTTTATTTCCTCTACTTTTAATGTTTAGTAGTTAGTACTACTAACAGACTAACATAGAAAAACAAAATATGCAAAAAGAAGAACAAGAGAGTGTTTTTCTACAAAACTATAGTCAAAATAACATTCCACAAATTCTCACGTACAGCAACTTGTACGCATGAAATATTATTCCTGTCAAAATCAGTTTAAATCTACATTTACAATTTCATTTTATCTCTCTTTCCCTTTCTCTCTTTCAAAGAAAGAATTCTGAATAAAAGAGTGAGGAAGTTTTCAGAGTTGAAAGTTTTGTATAAGAAAATTTCTGATATCTCTTCTTCAACTACTATATGCTCTTTCACTCTCTCAAAAGTCTCTGTAAGGATTTCTCTGCCCTCGTCATGATTTCCAATAAATTCCTTTTTCCAAGTATTTTCTTCACACTCAGCAACTTTTGTGGATCATATCCTACTGTGCAATGAAATGAAACTGAAGAATATTTATCTGCTGATGTCAAAATCCAACCGTTCATTGACACACTACCAGCGATCCTTTTTCTTAGCTTGAAAATAGTAAAATATTTCTTCTCACGAGCCAATCTCATATTACTAAACAGAAGGACATTACATAAGTCTCACACATATGTAAAGAAACTGTTGAATATTTTAGCTATGTAATAAATAATTCAAACTCTGATGTTAGTTTTAGAAGGAATTAAATGATCTATATGCACACTATTTCATTCTCAATGTACCATTCCAACAAGATTTTCTCACTTTACTTAATTTTAGTCTCTTGCAACTATTTATTCATGATGTTCAATGACTCTCTCTCTCTCTTTGCAGTACATTTACATATAATGTAAAATGCAAGCACTTTGCAATCCAGTAATGCAATGCCAACCAACAGTCAACTCAAGAAGAGAATAAAAAATTGACTCGATTTACTCAAATCCACTTCAAGCTGGATTGCTTAATGTATAAAAAGCTATTGTCTCTTCTCTAGTACACACTATACATATACGTAAGTTTATGCAAGGAAGAAGAAATAGCAATCTTATTGTGTATCTGGCTTGTTTACGCTTTTTTTCTTGCCTTGACAAACAGAAAAGAGTTCTTTGGTAGTAATAAATCTTCCAATCCAACACAGAAGAAAAAGAGTAAAAAAATTCTAAAAAAGGAAAGGAAAAATGAATCCACAAGGCTCGGACGCTCGGTCGCCTACTCAAGGTTCATTTTACCATTTGTATTCTTTTATTCCACACCACTACTACATATATACAAAATGGAATTTCTTGTTGACATTTAACCCCAAAACTACGTCAAGTGGTAATGGATAAATGTGTTTTGTTCTGTCATTGATATGTGTAGAAGAAGTTTTACGTATATAGAAATACAATTTTTACATTTTCTCATCTTCAGAGATAGTACTCAATATCTCTTGTGTTTCTTTTTTTACTAAATGTAAAAAGAAAGACAAAAAGACTCTCAAGAGTCTTTGCAAGAGAGAGAAAGAAAGAAAGACCTCGAGTAGACGTTGTTGCAAATGATGATGACAGTCTCACACGACCTTTGCTGTTTTAGTAAAATGTGAGTAATGGTTTTAGTTGAGAGATACATTAGTACATATGAGATGAGAGTAGTAGCAAAAACTTAAATGAGAACCACCACCTTCCTTTCTGGCGTCACAAAAGAAAGAAACGGAAGAGAGAGAGAGAAAAGAAACTCTTTTCTCTCTCTCTCTCTCTCTTGAGTAATTTTAAATAATGAGCGAGTGAAACGCCCTTTTCGGCTTGGACAACATGAAGTATTTCTAACATTAGCCGTCTAATAGTAAAGAAAAAAACTTTATAAGTAGGTAGAGAGGAGAAAAGTAGAAAAAAAAGAATATAATGTACATCAAAATCTCTTGGGAAAGACAACATTCATTGGTATGACATTGGGCTATATGCTTCTGTAGACTAAATGAAAGAGTTATAATGCCACTAAAATAGACACAAGCACTCTGTTATTACCTCAGACCACTGTGAAACGAATGCTCATTTTCTACTTCTACTACTACTAGTTTTATTCAGTTGTTGTTTTGTCATGTTGTCCTTTAGTTTTCTTCTTTGCACAACATCTTCTTGCTATTGTATTTTCTAGCTAGTGGTTTTTACAATGTAACATTTTGTACCAGAGACAACGCAAGCCACGCGTATACAACAAAACATCAGAGAGTGACACAAATGTCTTTGCCTTTTGGGAAATGTTCTAAAACACAATTTGTTGTGGTTCTCTATATCTCAAAATGGTAGGGCATTAAAAATATGATAATTGAGAATTATAGCAATAGTTAAAAGTTTGAGATTAAATAATTCCAAAGTATTACATGAACACACATGAATTACTCAAGCACATTAGAGATGCAATTATGATATAGAAAGAAACGATTTATGAACTAAGGTCACAAGATAAAGGTCATCGAATTTTGTCGCCCTCATAAAAATTCTTTCTCAATTGTGATTCTCTTACTACGAATCTAATACGTAATTGTATTAGTAATGCCTATATAATGCTCATGCCATTGAGTGAAGTCACCGAAATAAAAAGCATTTATAGAGATTAGAATCATTCCAGCAACAGTCAACATATAATACACTATTCTCTATCGCATTTCAGTGCTCATTGTATGAAAATTTTCACATTGATTTATATCAGACAGCTGAATATGTAGCTTTAATTTAATGTCTTAAACTATAACAGAAGATGAGAATGAAGAGAGAGTAACAACAATAGTTGTTTCCTCTAGCAGTTTTACATCTACAGTGCAACACAATAACAAACAGCAAAAAAGAAGCATTTTTTACGGTTCGAAGTTCACGAGAAGAAAAGGCAAAAGAGATAGAACAGTAGTAAAAAAATATGGGAATTAGAATCTGTAAAGAAGAAAAAAAGACTTTCACATATTGCTTTTCAGACCAAGACCACAGAGATACATTCAAACTTCCTCTTTTACATAGTACATTTTTTTTAAAAAGAAGATACACTTGTGCTTTTTCATACAAAGTTGCAGTGGAAGTTAATGGCAGATTTAATGTGTTTGAGAGTTTTTTTTACGTCCAGCTCTTCTTCTAGAATTTTCTAGCAAACTTGAGTTGCAGAGAGTACAAAATGCTAACGTGCCCTTTGAGCTTTTAAAAACGAAAAAAGTTTTTTAACGTGCCCTTTGTTGCTTTGTGATTTTATGCACTTTAGTTTGTTACTTGAAACCTATTCCATTACGACGATTACTGTTTCACATCTCTACTCTAAGAGTTAAGTGCAAAATAAAAATATCTTTGGTTTCATTTTGTTGTTGGATACTCTACTTTTTTCTTGTTTTTATTGTCTCTCAGTTTTATATCTATGTGCTGCATACAAAATACAATATGTATATACATTGGTTATAACCAATGTACGTACAAAATGTGTGAAAGCTTTAGAACAATAAATTTGATGAAAACAACACTAATTACTCTACTCTCTCTCTCTTTCTTCCTCCTTCCTCAACAGTGCAAAGTACAATTAAATAAAATATGGCATTTTTACATAACGGTTTTGTCGTAGTATACTGACATACATACATACATAGAGACGACAATGAACGAATGGAAAAACAAACGATGGAAAATTTTGAGGTTCATAGCATTTTCTGGCAATTGTCAGATTGTCACATTTCGACATACTTGAAATCAATACAAGTATAAAAATAATGTACAGCGTCACTTTTCTTAACAAGACTTGACTACTAAACTACATTGTTTGTCAAACCTTAGCAAGTTACAAATGAGCAACATTTCCTTCTTAGTCTCTTACTTCTTTGGCTCATTGTAGTGACGCATTTATAACATCCATCTCTTGACTTGATGATAGTCTCCAAAAACATCAAATTCTTTTCTTCCTTGTTCATGAATACTCATTCTTTTTATTCGTCTTTTCCATAACCTTGAGACTCTCTCATTTAACAAGATCATCATATGAGACGATGATCATGATCAAGAAAATGGCAACTCATATATATATTTTCTCTGCTCCGCTGACAATTCAGAGAGTATAAAAATACACATACATTGTACACAGTTAAATTTGAATGTGCATTCTTCCTTAGTGTTGATCTCTATTTACCACACAGAAAAAATACCATAAGGATATATAATGACGACTCTTTTCGCGTGCCAACATAGTAGAAAAGAGAGAAGCCAACAAATTTTTTCAACATTGAATTAACTTAGTGTCGCCAACCGTAGAGTAATAATAGAATCATTTTACTAAATAAATGTAGAAGAATCTTATTTTGTCACCTTGTCATCACTGTAAGAAGAGTGTGGGTTTCCTTCTCTTGTTGTTGCTCACTCTCTTTCCTTCTTCCGCCCTCATTTGATATTTGTGTTGTGCGTAGCTTCTTTAGCTGTCGAAAAGTCAATTAGACATTTTAGTTGAAGAGTCTATAGAGAGAAACAAATTCCAATAAGTAGTGCTTCCGGAAACATTGAGAGCAAGGAAAAAGTGAAAATGATCCGAAAATATGCAAAGCTACTTTACTTCTTGACTGTCTAGTCTATATGTAAACATAGTTTTTTTAATCCATAGAGAAATAGTATTATAGCTATATACCTACTCACTACTGACAAACTGACACACTACACCAAAAATTCACCATCCGATCCATGACAAATTTCTAAGAGTACGTACTATTGGTATACTCTAAAAAGTTCTATTATTAACTTTCTCATTCAAAAATACTTTCGTACTAAACCAATAATAACCAAAGGAGAGTCTATCTATAGCTCGTTTAAGTAGTACGTAGGTTGAGATATGTGACGACGACGATGAGATGGAAGAAATACTCTGCTTGGTGAATTTCAGATTAGAAAAAGCTCAGTAAGAGAAAAAAAATGTCAATCGATAAAATTCCCATAATTTGACTACTTTACCTACTCGAGAGATGAGGAGATATAGTAGAAACGTGCGTTAAGAAGATGAGGAGAGCAGCTGCTACATAAAAATAGTTTGAGGGTGACAAATAGTCAAGAGTTTTGATTAATTTTATGTAAATGAAGTGATCCATATGCGACGTTTTTCTCTCTATTTTAGAACCACCAACAAAAAATTGTAAATTTGCAGTGACTTTAAGTGACACTCATTTTATTATATTTTTAAAAAGACAACATTTTACAACGTTTAGTATATAGTAGGAGAAATGGAAAGCAATGATTTTGATTTATATGGCATTTCTGTCAAGTCAGAGTCATAATATATGAATCATAGTCTCTCATCTGAAACTCTTTTTGCTGCTTTTACTTTCACATGATGAGATGGCATGCACACGAGACTATCTAGCTTGACTCTCATGTCAAGATTCAAGATCAAGTAAAAATAAGTTATGATATGACTAAATATGTATTTTTGCATGTTAAAATTTTGTACTAAATATTGTACGTAGAAAAACTACAAGAGAAAAGAGCAAGAGAGCAATATGTAAAATTAGTTTTTTTCATGTTTGGTCTTTTTGATATTTGTGACTCCCGTGTGAGATTAGCTCAACTCCGTAGTTATAATTTTTGTAAAACATATTTTATGGTAAGTGTTAGTTTTGAATGTAAAATTAGTTTTTTTCATGTTTGGTCTTTTTGATATTTGTGACTCCCGTGTGAGATTAGCTCAACTCCGTAGTTATAATTTTTGTAAAACATATTTTATGGTAAGTGTTAGTTGTTTTGTTCTAAGTATATAGAGCCAAAAAAGACTCAAAAGAATCCTTTCATAAAATTATATATATTTATATGCGTTTCTAAACAAACTTTCAATCTCAAACTCAACATTATTATATAGTGGTACTCAGGTGACATAAATATCTGTGTAAGTTCCGAATCAAATCCTTTTACTCACAGCATGTTATAAAAGTCTCATGTACACATATATATAAAAAAAGACTCAAAAGAATCCTTTCATAAAATTATATATATGCTTTTCTAAACAAACTTTCAATCTCAAACTCAACATTATTATATAGTAGTACTCAGGTGACATAAATATCTGTGTAAGTTCCGAATCAAATCCTTTTACTCACAGCATGTTATAAAAGTCTCATGTACACATATATATCATTTATCATTAGCTCTTTTAGTGAATACAACTTTGTATAGTATATCATATCATGTAGGACAGATGTCTTATGTGTAAGGAAAATGACATAAATTCTACTATATATATAAAAAACTTTTTTCCAACGTGTGCATATCATTATAAAAAGTGTATAAAAAGTTCAAGCTCAAGAGCTCATAACTACTATATGCCTAAAAATGTACTTTGAATGTCGTGACCAGGTCATTCTATAAATAGAAGAAGATAATCTGTCCAAAAAATTGCTTTGAGATTATAAATACTTGGTTGAAATTTGAGTTGTGTATGACGTACACATAAAAATATACATAATATCAACACCTGACGACTGACTATTATAACTCTCTCATCAAAAAAATTCTCGAGATGAGCATGAGACAACAACAGTTGGATATCTTCATGCCCTTCAACTTTGCAATAGACAAAATATTATGGCAGTCCTGCCACACTACTATAAATAACATTTTTTTTATTTCTCTGCATTTTCCCTAATTTGCAAAGATGCTTATACATATCGCAAACTCATAAATGCATAATTATCACTACTACATACATAATGTTTCAAGAAAAAAAACGCAATTCATTTCCTTTTCAACACCACCAGATGAAAACATTTTATGAACTTTTAGCATCTGCTCTACTGGAGCCAAAAAAAATGAAGGAGGAAGCTTGTTGTTTGTTGGTTGGGTGCAAGAAAAGTGATATATTTCTAAAAATGAAATATCGGCTCGTCAAAAGAGAAAATGAAGGCTGGCATTTGCTTTGGATCTTTTCTCTACAAATTGTGCAAAGGAGCGTAGCTAATTGTTAGTCATGACATTGGCATTGGGCAAAAGTTTGCATCATTGACATTGGTACTTTATATATTTCTTTTAGTGTAACTCTAGTCTCCTGGTTGATATTGCATTTCACCAAATGGAGACAGTAGTATGAGCTCCTTTTGCTGGCCCAGAAGGAAATTTTTTACTGCCACAGTTTTTTTGTCACTATTCCTGTAGTTGAATTTTATATATATGTACGTGTGAGCTTAGGTATGTAATATCATGTGTGTATATTGTGCGAGTCGTATAACATTACAACATTGTATATATACATAGCAAAATAACTGCCAAAAAATCTCAAACAGATTGTGTGTGGTTTGCCAATATGTGTGTAAGCTTACATTGTAGGCATGTAGAGAATTTTTTATATCATGTTGATGTCTACAACTAAATAGTAATCCTATATATATAGGGGATCAATTTAATTAGTCTTGAATTGGCTCCATTTGGACATTACAAAGTGTTGTGTAACAAGTCGTTTCATAATATTGCCAAATGTAATTTTATAGTGATGGTCACATAACACAGCAGCTACGACGTATAAAAGTCATAATGACAGTCAACAAATGATTCCTGTTTCTTTACACTGAAAAATTAATTTTACTTGTTAAAGGAATGCTCTTCCTTATCTCTTGCCTTAGAAAAATCATCCAACCTTCAGATTCCTCTTATCTTCTTCAGTGAGAAACGTCACCGAACCGAAAATTTCTAAATAGGTAAGAAAAATGCAGATGTCGAATCTCGTTGCATAAGTACTTACCAAGAAAAGAAGTGAACACTTGTGGTGATTTAAAAAATTGTTTCAAGTTGAGACAATATAATAAGCTGAGTTATGCAAAAGTATAAGAAGGCGAAAAAAACTTTTTGTTTGTCATGCATGCCCTCCTTTCAATTCCCCTTGTAACTCTTTTCTTCACAAATCCTCTTCTTTTTACAACAAAGCCATTTGTCTCTTTAATCCTCACCACCTAAAGGAAAAAAAAAGTTTGCTAAGTTTAGCAGAGGCACACACAACTGACTACTCTAATACTTCTAATGATTACGAGACATTATTATACATATAAAAAAACAACGGTGGGTGCAATATGTCTGCATTCCACAAGATGATTCAACACTCTCTATTCTCTTACTTAGTTTTCACTTGACTCTCATATTAAGTAGAACGACAGCTTTCACGATCGTCAATAAATTTTCTTTAATTTATTACCTCAGTTTAGTTATAACATAATACGGTACTTAGCTTTTTTGTATTACTACGATACTCTCTACTCTCGATGACTTTCTCAACTTTTTTTAGTTTATATGATATTATAACACATTACGTCATTATGTTACTCTTGTTGGCTAAGAGAATTTTCTTTTAAAAGTGTTTTTAACTTATCTCTATTGAAGAAGAATTTCAATCAAACTAAACATAGACCACAAAAAAGATCATTACATACACAGCAAATGCCATACTTCAAACTAAATAGGGTTTAAATTGCAAACTAAAGTAATATTTCTAATGGCCTGTAGTACATTTAGAAAAAGATTCATAGAGATTTAAAGAGGTGGAGGAAGAAGAAGCCCTTAAATAAAATTCTACTTACGTAATACGTCGCAATAACAAATGACGCCAATACTAAGTGCAAATAGAGACACAAAAATTCTATTAAAAATCCACAGAAAAAAAAACATTTTAGTGTCGCATAATAGTTTCACATATTATATCTACCTAGAGATTTATATTACGTAAAAATCTTCCTTCCTTTCACATTTATCTTTCTTTTCTCAGTATCTTACTTAACTTTTACTGCGTGAAAGGGTCAAGTACCGCAAAAGTAGCAAAACACTCAATAATGTATCTTTATAGATAGGAAAAGACTTGCATATGGCTCTTGTTTGAAAATTGCAAAGAGTAAAAAAAATGATTGCCCTCATTCCAATGATATATTAATACCGCAATGTTGCAATCACTTCATAAATTCAATTCTCACTCAATCTTTCTACTCTCCAATATTACCCAACCCTACGCTCTCAAAAAAAAAGTTTCTGCCTCATCTCCTTTTCTCTTGTTTTCATTTCATTCACTATTACTTTAGCTCTGCACAACATCTTTATGTTTATATTTTGTCACATATGTCTTTTTCATTTTTACTTTAAGCTTCTCCTGATTTTTATGCACTAAGGATTATTTCTATCTACTTCCTCCTTTCTTTATTCATTTCATTTAACTTGAGTTGAGACTTTGACTTTTTTATCGTCTCTTCGTGTGAACTTTTTCGCCTTCTCTGTCATTCAGCTCATTGACTGGCGTCTCTTTAAATTACATCAACTTTTTAACTCTTTTTTACTTCTCGGACCAATTACTTAGAGTCACACTCGTTCTTCTCACTCCTCGTAGAAAATGGTAATGTTCTCCACGTTTTTGCATCACACAGTATCGACTTGTTTCATTTTCTAGTAGAAAAAAAATAAAGACAAATTCCACAACACTCATTGCACACATAAAATGTAGAAGAAAAGTTCAATGGTTTGCGTTTTGTTGCTAAAAGCTTTAGTGTTGTCGTATGTACAAAATAGTATGGTTCACTGGCTCTAGACGAAGAAGATAATGTCCCAAATGCCATTACTATAGGCCAGTTACTCTCTCAGATGCTAACGATACGTACACAACAACAATATGTATATGTTACCGTCTGAATAGATTCAAATGTTTGAATACATTCAGTCTAGTTCAAATATATGCAAGCAGAGTGAATATATTCAACCTAGT
>VCNE01001023.1:0-13021 GCA_009869805.1 Oncopodura yosiiana
GAAATTAAAGTCTGAGCTTAAAGACGAGTTAAGGCTAGGCATCACTTAAATTATGGTATGAGTTTTTTGTGAAATCACAGCGTGAGTTTAGTTTTTATTTCTGATGACAAATTCCTTTTTTATGTATCATTTGAAATTATAAACCTATACATTACATATAATTTTAGAATCGGTTCTACTAAAATATTTTAAACGCCGTCAAACTAAAAAACTTTTATCCAATTCCCAAGAAGAAAACTTTTACTAATTTGTTGTTGATTGAGAACACTTGAATTACGAGTTGACAACTAATAACTTTTAATATAACGGTATATATTTCATTTCCTTTTCTCATTGCTCTGGTTTGTCATCCTCTACGTCATCAACGTCATATGTCAGCCTTGATTACTAGAAAATGTTTTGTGGTTAAGTGAATAAAGGAAAGTTTGTTGGAAGTTGAACATAAATAAATCAACATGAAAACAAGCGTGTAATATGGATTAAGTAGTGTTTCAAATTCGTGAGAAACTTTAGTCTCAAACTTATATGCAGAGATTGAAGAGAAAGAGAGAACTAAAAACCTCATATTGTTTTGTATTGTTGTTTATTATACATGTTTATTATTAGTACATTTAAATGCTGTAGGTGCTTCTGTTTCTAATTAAAACAAAGTAAAAGCTAATTTATGTCAATTTAAGAACTGTCACGTTGACATAACTCATAACTCTAAATTGAATTCTCTT
Source organism: Oncopodura yosiiana (assembly GCA_009869805.1). Taxonomy (NCBI): domain Eukaryota; kingdom Metazoa; phylum Arthropoda; class Collembola; order Entomobryomorpha; family Oncopoduridae; genus Oncopodura; species Oncopodura yosiiana. Next base: position 723 of record VCNE01001023.1, read on the forward strand.
TGCTTTTTGTGTTGTAGTTTGTATGTATATCTAAAGAAGATTATGATTTCACTACTAGAAATTTATTGCTGTAAGGGAGTTGTCAGTTTATATATGAGATACACAGCAGCGTAGAAAATCTCAGTTGTGGGACTAGCCCTATTTTAGCCCGTAGGTGTCATAAAGTACGATGTCTTTAGAAAAAAGTTTTAAATTTTTTAAACTTATGAGACTCTTATGACATGCTTTACGAGTATTTATGCTTTATGATATGAAAAGACTTTGAGAAACTTTGAATAGGTTTATTACATTATTATTACACAGAGTCACTAGACTTGGGCCACTTTTTTCTTTTTTAATATTTTGCACTCTCCTCCAAGAAACTAAATTAACTCTACTCTCTACTCTTTATATGTTACAACAAAGTCCGGTTTTATATATTTTCCAATTTTAATACAATGACTGAAGACTAACTGTCATCACAAATTTCACTATCCACCTTGAAGCTTCTATCTAATAAATCAGAGAGTAAATGAGTAGAAAAATAGCTGCAGAGAAACTCTGTTTTCGTCATCGTCTTCATCATCATCTCATAGTGGATTGGATATCATCATAAAGTTTATTATAGAGTATATGCAAATTCTTCAAGCAAATGCAATATTATTAGCCATAAGCTACTACTTACTATACCTAAGAGTAAGATGTGAATAATAATAAAGTAAATTATGATTAGATTTCCTCAACATGAGGTCAATAATATGAGCTTTACAGAGATTTTAACCTATAGTTGTAGTAAATTGTAATATGTAAATTCAGCACACATAGTTTATAATCTTATTGAGTTTTGAGATATGACAGGAAGCATACTTATTACAGCAGTGGAGATAAATATCAAAATTCAAAAGTCAATTTTTAACTCGAGGTGACAAGCTCACGTTCTTAATTTTAACCTAAGTCTTGCCCTAAGAGGTTCAATGAAAATCTGTCGTCACAATAAATTGAATGTTTCATGTACAGTTTAATTTAGTTATCCTTTACATTCATATTTTGAGTTTGTGTAGTTTCTCTGTCACTAAAATTAAGTCTCTAATTTTGATAAAAGAACCAAAAAAAATCTAAAATATTAAAATCTAAAATATGGTTTCTGGTAACATTGTGCTTAATTTTAACCTATTCGGCGTTAAAGTTACACAATAAAGCTTCTGGTAAAAACAATTCTTCGATATTGTTTGACTTGAGAGCTAAAAAAATACAAGCCCCACTAGTAAAAAGTCATATCCTATTAAACATAAAGTTCTTATAAATCGTACTGACTATGTATCTAAAAAATTGAATGTGCGTACCTGAATACTAATAGCAAAATTAATATCTAATTCCAAACGCCTTACTTTAACTGTTTGCTGATGTTCACCCATAAAGATCTTTTATAAATGAAAAGATACTGCATACTCTAATTTGCCATCTTTATCCTTGGTATTCAGAACTCAGGAAGAGAATATATAAAAATGGCAGATGGTCTCTTTCTCTCTCTCTCTGGTCATTTCTTATTGTTATATACTACATCATCTAATGTATGAAACTGATATTAAATCTTCTGTTGCCTTCTTTTCATATTAGTGGATTTAACAATGTAATCCATTCTCCTTATGGGCATATATATATAGTAAGACTTGTGTATGATTTTTGACACCCGTGACAATCATAATTGTTGCTGTTTCCTCCTTCTACATTTACAATTGAATGAACTACAATCACAATAATAATGTGGCATTGCATTTTTGGTTAGCCACTAGTACATAGAATAGTTTTCTTTATACATTGTCCACTTTTCAACTCTACTTTGTATTGTTGTATTGGAAAGATAGAATTGATTTAAGAGCCTTCAAGCTATGCGTAGCATGAGATATTTTTTGATACCTGTGATACTTTTGGTTGATAAAGAATATAACATTTCTTCCTTGATTACCTTCCATTGTACTTTTCTGTCTCATCTCTCTTACTCTATAAGAAATATATAATCGTATCATCGTTATTACACTTTGAAAAGTGATAATAATTGTATTGTCATTCTCTCTTATGTTTGATGTAGGTGGTGATTGTAGGAAATGGAAGTGTCGGCAAGTCATCGATGATACAGAGATTTTGTCGAGGGATTTTCACTCGGGATTACAAAAAGACAATTGGTGTCGATTTCCTTGAGCGAGTCTTAACAGTGGAAGATCGCCCTGTTCGTCTCATGTTATGGGTAAGTTTTCATTATTCTAGTATTTATCTAAATAATTTAATTAATACTAATATATACAATTTATATATAGGACACTGCTGGACAAGAGGAATTCGATGCTATAACTCGAACTTATTATCGTGGAGCTAATGCTTGTGTATTAGCTTGCTCAGTAACTGACAAAGAGTCATTTCTAGCTTTGCCTAAATGGAAAAATAAGGTAATTATTTCTTTTGACGTTGACACATTTCATTTTAGCATATAAAAATAATACTCTGTTTAAAAGATTAGATACACGGCCACTGCACTACAACATATTAAAATATGACTACTAGTAGTAGATTTTCTCAACATTTTTATAAGTATGGCAAGAGACAACGGGTGGGAAGTCTAATGAGATTATTCCTTTGTGAAAATATATAGAAACTTCACAAAGCAAAATATCAACATGTAAAATGTAAAAGTTTTCTATAGCTTGTAGGTAAAGGACAGAAATTATTAGACAGTAATCTAGTTTTAGACTTGATGAGTAAGCCAAACCAAAAATGGCCATTTACTTATATTTGTTTTTTTTTCTGGATGGTATATAATTATATGTTACTAACTGTAGACTTAGAAAATTAGAGTACCATTAGTAAGTAGTATAGTACGGATTTTTTGCATCGTGAGAACATGCATAAGCAATTAGCCAATGTAAATGTATAACATTGTTGAAAACAATGTGAAGAGAGAATATATTAGTTGTTGGTATAAATATGGTAAAGAAATAGAGAGAGAGAACTTGCAAATGAAGTGGATAACACATAGTACAGTTTTCATGATGTTGTACTTTTGACTTTTTAGAGCTCTTCATCTTCTCATCATGAAACGAGTCAAGAATTGTTCTATAATCTCTTCAGTGCTAAGTTATTCCACATTATAGACAGACACAATGTACACAAAAACAAAAGACCACCCTGAGTCGTCGACTGAAATGTAGGAAGAGTATAGAAATCAAAAGACTCGACTTTATTAAAGATTTAAAATCTAACTTGGATATCGCTATGATGAATATGAATACATGATTGATGAGCTTAGCCTTAATAAATGACTTGTATAAGTAGAAGCTTTAAAACAACTTTCCATGTTTGTCTTCTCTCTTGTTTCTTTTTCTTCCTCCTTCAGTGTAAATGAAGTAATGAAGTTGTATTATATACCTAAGTAGAAAATTAAGTGCAAGTTTTTATTTAGTTTTCAATTTTTTCAGTCTTGATCTCTTGACTTTGATCTTGCTCCTGTCAGATACATATCACATTTTTTTGAGCTACTACTCAATTTCTCGTTAGTCATCTTAAAAGTCTGTATCCAATTTATTTTCATGATGAAGTAAGATAAGTTAGGTGTTAATGACTGGTCACAAAACGCTTCTGAGAAGACACTTGTGTTTTCTTAAGTAGTCACTGATTATGATCAGTATGTAGACTGGAAACTTTTTCATCCTACTAAATATACAATGGCTATCTTTTCATCAATACTAACAATACTACAAATTGTAAAAAAACAAAAAGGTTCATAGCAGTACTTACATAATCTTTAAGAAACACACATACAGAAATTCAACTATGAAAGATCTGTATCTTGTTACTACATACATATACTCAGCTTGTGCTCTTCTTACGGGACACTTGTCATTGTCACGAGTGCGTTGTCTCTTGTAAATACACCTTTTTCATAAAACTCGTTACCCCCCATTTAGAACTAAGGCAGTTAAAAACCTTGTTTAATGACAACAATTGAGTGGAGCCAGAGCATTACATAAGACTATATAATAAGATAGCCATGTAAGAGAAAGAGATAGAAAAAATTCAATCACTTAGAAAAGAATGAACTCTACAATAATAAGGTTCTTCTTCATCTGTATATTTCTAGGAGTGGAGTGTCGTCATCTTTGCATATAAAAATGGATACTTTTTGTACATATAGTGTCAGGTTAGACGTGTTATGTTAATAGCTAATTGTTGTGGAATGTAGAATTGAATTTAAATGTTCATCAAAAAACAATCGGAAGACATGCAACAATGGTGTTTTACCTCCTGACAATGAAACATTCAATTTTCATAATGTAATTGAAAATGCAAAGAATTTTAGGCACAAGTTGTATGGGAAGAAGAAAAATTTACAATTGAAAATGTCATGTACAGTGACATTTTATGTCAATTTCAATACCACACTATATTATTTTTTAGTAGTCACTTTTTATGTATATTTGGTTGGTTAGCTCGTTTTTGATTGAGTTGAGATAATGCTGAGACTCTGAAGAAACCAGAAAAAGAAACAAGAAAATAAACATTGGTTTATGATTATACAACAGATTACATAAAAGTTTCTTATAGCATTCTCATATATCTTCTGTTAGATTTGATAATAGTTGTTTGAATGCTCATGTAAAAATCATAAAGTTGAATTCCTTCGATAGTAAAATTCTTGTGGATTACATAACAGCAATGAAAAATGTCAAAATTTGATGAAATGGAAGGTGTATTGTATGTACTATAAATATTATGAGAATGTTTTTTGTACAGTAATGAACCGCAGAAGGTTTCAAATTAGCTAGAAAACATTTATGATTGTATGGGAAAACCACAAATTAACATTGAAACCGGAAAACATGGAAGTTGGTTTTGAATAATTTTGGCTACATTTACATACATTGAATGTCAATTTACTATGATAATCAATTGAGATGATGAAGCATTGAAGTAATAGTAAATTGCAGATTACATCATGATGATATTATCATCAAAGAATACATAGTTCTCTCAGAGTACTAAAATGCTAATTGCACTAATGTGTTAAGGTTAACAACATATATATTCAACGGAAATAGTAATAATTCTCTCTCTCTCTCTCTCTTGTGCTGATTGCAAAAGTCAAAGAGTTAAAAACTCTGAAAAAGATAGTAAGAATAAAAGAAATAGATAAACTCAGTTTGAGTTGACCTGACCTTTTGTAGTTAAGAGTTGAGTTGAACAAATAAATGAAACGTGGCATATATATTTACAATAATAATTGCACCTAGAGTAATAATGACATAACAATTGCTCTGTTATATATTCTTGTAAGTACAAATAAAGCAAAGACACAGTTTTTTTAAAAAACTATGACATGACATGCTAATGGAAACTCGTAGTAAAAAGTAATGATCGTATTTGTACTACTCTCTCAATGTATATTATATAATAAACAACAAATGTGTATTGTTGTTATATACACTGTACTACGGTACTTTGACTTATTATTGTTAATTAAAAAATGTAATTTTCTCACCCACAGGTTTGCCGTGAATGCGGAGACCTACCGATGGTACTTGTTGCCAACAAAGTAGACCTTATGAAGCAAAGCCTTGTTACAGAGTAAGTTCTTAACAAATAAGATTAGAGTAATTTATGTAACAACTTTAGAGTAAACAAAACATATGCTTGTGGGCATATATGTACAAGTAATTCAGAAGCTTTATCAATTTTCAACATTAAATGCCACACACGACAACTTGCTTACAATTTTATCTTAAAAAATGCCATTACTCAAATGTTGGCCAACTCTTTGCAACAAAATTAAATTCATTAGATTAGATTTCTTTTAGCGTGAGAAAAACTCAAATTGATTAGGTGACGACAAACTAAAAAGATTCTCATATTTATTTTTAATTTATTATTTTCACAGTGCTGAACTGGAAACAATGGCACGAAGCTTAGGAATAACGAAATTATATCGAACCTCTGTCAAAGAAGATTTAAACGTGAGCTCAGTCTTTACTCATTTAGCAGAACAATATGTTAGTTCAGTTTTAGAAATATCAGCAATGGAAGATGAAGATGATGACATAGGTGGACTTGATGATGACACTCCACATCATATCAACTCACCATTATTTGCTTCAACAGGAATCAATGGACTCTCAAAATCTAAAGGACTGCTCAGTAAACCAAATAAATTGAAGACTTCCAAACCATTTTTTCGTAACCCAGTCATTCTCAAGTCAGCCACAAGCCCAAATGGAAATGGAGTGACTAATGGAATTAATTATAATGGTCTTAATGGTAATTCAAATGGTTATAATTATAATAACCATAGTCAACAACAGCAGCAGCATCAACAACCTATGTCAAGAGTTGGAGGATTCTTTTCCTCAAATAATAATAAGAGGAAACAACAATTGCAAAATTTTGACAATGGATCTAGTAATGGTGGTCCACTTCTTCAAAATAATAATGGACATTATGTTCATCCTCTTCACTCTACAAGTTATATGCATAGTAATAATGGTAGTAATAATAAATATTATCATCATAATGGTCATCATCCTTTTTCAACTTATGTTAATGGAGGAGGTCTTGGCTCAAGACCTGGTTCTGGACCTGGTTGGAATGATAATGTTCCATTTCGATTAGATCTTGTAAGGCATACGAAAAAGAGACAGGCTTGCAATATTTTGTGAATAAAATGTTTTAATTATATAGTTAGTTTTGATGTGTTGATGGTGATGAATGATTTTGATTGAGCTATATAATATATGTATTTTAAATATGTTTGTGTATATATTGTACAGAAAAAGAATTGTTACGACGTTATACGCTATATACATATTATTATTATAAATGTTATACTACTTTTTTAGAAAAAAATGTAAAATTGAACTTTTGCAATGTATAAGAAGTATTGGACATTTCATCGCTTTACTTGACCTCGTTAACTTGTCTCCTCTGTGTCACGCTCTATTGTGTTGTTAGTAATTTACGCTGTAGAATATATTGTTGTAAAGAAGAAAATCTATCATATATATATATACGCATTGTAAATTATAATTAGCTATGCAGTACATATTTAAAACTGACGTTAGCAATGAGCACTAACGGCTTCATTGTTTGTTTATTATAAATTGTATGAATAACAACAGTATACATACACTCTATGTTATTATAAAAAAACTTTTCCTTTAGTTATAGTAGTGATTGATGACAACAATGTATAATAGTTTGATATATACAATGACTACATGTATAACAGCAACAACAACAACACTGCACATAATATTTATTTTGCATATATGCTACAGTAAATACTTTGATGCATTATTATCATTAAATAAAAACAGTCAGTTTTGTTCAAACAAAAAAGTTTGTCAGAAGTGTGTTTCTGTGATTAATATCAGCACTTTATTTGCATGTACTACGTGTATAGAAGACTCTTCTTTAACCCTTTGACATAGTGCCGACAAAACGATAGAAGAAGAAAAATGCATTTCCGTTTTAGAAATCAAGTTTTTATTTATCTTTAGAAAAGAGTGACATGACAGAAAATAATTTTGATTTAAATACAAGAGAATTGAAAAAAATGGGTTAATTTATCTTCCGTAACCACCTCCACCTGATCCTTGATCATAGCCACCTTGATTTTGATTATATCCGCCGCCACCTGTGTTATATCCACCTCCACCTGTATTATATCCACCTCCACCTGTATTATATCCACCTCCTTGGTTTTGATTATATCCTCCTTGATTTTGATTATATCCTCCGCCACCTGTGTTATATCCACCTGTATTATATCCACCTCCTTGGTTTTGATTATATCCTCCTCCACTTGGGCCTCTATAACCTCCACCACGATACCCACAATTGTAATAGCCAAGACAGTCATTATTTCCTCTTCCAGGATTACGATTGTAGACTCCACTCCCTCCAGGAGCTAAGGAGCCATAGCCTTGTCGTTTAAATCTCTCACCTGAGATATAAAAGAAAAGTAAACTTGGAATTGTGTGTCAAAATGTTTAAAAAAATAAGATTGCCTTACCAAGTTCTCCGGTACATTGAGAAACAAATAGTATGAAGCCACACGAAATAAACAGAAGTAATCTCATGATGAAATTTTGCAGTATAAGATTCTTGTATTAGCCGTAGCAGAAAAAATGATTTGATGCTGGAATGTTCACTGCAAGTGGCTTTTATACTAAACTTGAAAACGGAAGGAAGTTTTATTATGAAATGTAACAAATTGTAAATTATAGGAGATATTTTAACATTTTAAGCCTTGAGTTCTTGTCTCAAAATCTTTTCTTGTTAGCCATTTAGTTATGGTTTTTTTTATTTTGACTTTGAATTTAGATACACAAATAGTTTTGTGGTATGAAAATTACAGTTTTGTTACAATAAGTAATAAATGAGTTACTTTTCTATTTCTTAAAGAAATCATCAGACATTTTAGAGAATGAGTTTACAGAATGGAGTTTACAGAAAAGGATAACTCACACGTAGTGTTGATTCATGAAACATTTTATTACACATTGAATTTTGGAATTTATGCATATCATGTACAATATCATAATAAAGTCTACTGGCTATATACATTACTTTTCCCCAATTTGTCCAATTCCACGTCCAGTAGTGAAAGCAAATCGAAGGAAAATATTTAATAAATCAATAAAGACTGGTGCCGTTCTGTAATTAAAATTATGCACACTTAATATTTTTAACAAATAAATTCTACTACTACTTACGCATTTATTGGATCAAAATGATCTACTGGTGCATTTATAGCCATATGTTTAGCTTGCTCCAAATGAAATAATAGTTTAGCTGAGTATAAACCCATTCCACCATGTAAAAAGATTATAAATGAAGCTTTCCATAATGGTGAAGGAAATCGAAAAGCAAATGTTCCAATAATAGAAGCCAACAAAATTAAATCACCATAAGCTAGCGGTATTTGCCATTGTTGAAATGCTGCTTTATGATGTGGCATTTTAGCAATTAGAGCAGCATAAGCTAACATAATTCCAGCAGTTGTTGACAAGGGTAAAGCTATTTGAGTTGGAAATACCTATTATAGAGACCACATAAAAAATTAACGTAAAAAGATTTAGGTTAATTATTTAATGAGCATCATACCATGTACAATGGAGCTAAAATCATTCCAAAACTACTTGCATGTAATCCCCAAGCTACATGTTTTGGAATAAATGAGTAATTATAAGATAATCCCATCATTCCAGCAGCTAATAAAGTCTGTATTAAAACAGTTGCAATAACAGTAGGCATAGGATTTCGTACAATTTTTTCCATAAGGGCTCGACTATTTGTATGAAGCATTGTGTAAGCTGTTGATCCGACCATTGTTACGATTCCAAGATATGAAGTTAAATAAGCAGCCGACCATTTTAATCTTTCACTAGCTATATCAGGAAGTGATGATGCTTGCATTTTATGAAGACCAAGAAGATAATAACCAAGTCCATAACTGAGTACACCAACAGTAGCTCCTGTAGCTAAACTTATTACTGTTGAATTTGGTGGATTTCCTTTTGATGGGCCTGTCATTAGTCGACGAACATTATTATGAATTGTACGATTTAGGGGATCTTGTAATGAATAATTTTGTAGAAAAATTAGCTAATTTGCTTAATGTAGGCATTTTGTTGTGTAAAAATAATAATAAAAATCTAAGTAAAAATTTTAAATGAGCTTCCAATATGATTTCTATTCTCTTTTGTGTTTACGGGAAGTACATAGTAACGAAACGTTGAACAAGTTACAAAGCTTATAAGAATTTTTTTTTGAAATTGGACTGGAAAATTATCCCAAGAAATTATACAAATTGACAGTGTCATTTTATTCTGTCCACAAAATTGCAAACCCTAAAGTGATAATATTCATTCATTATGTCGAATTCTAAATCTAAAAATCGTCGTGTATCAAAAACTAAGCCATATTTGGTAAGATAACACAAATAATTATTATTTATTGAAGATTTGCCATTAACTTTTTTCTTCACTTTTCTAGAAACAACGAGAAAAACGTATGGGCAAACAATATGAAAATATGACTGATGAAGAAGCTTGTGAAGCAATTTGGATGGATCCACCACTTTTGTCCAGATTTAATAATGAGCATTTTACAAAAGCCTGTCAAGTTATTCGTGCACTTCAATTTCCAAATCTAAGACTTCCACGTCCAGTATTTTTAAATGATAAGGAAAGAATCCTAACTTATGAATTATGTGTCAACATTCTCCAATATTTCGGATTCCTAGATGAAGCTTTAGAATCAGCAAAATTTTATTGTGAAGATATAAGAAATCATTATGCAAAAGAAGAAATCCTTGTCATAATGTATGATTTACTAGAACGTGACTTTCGAGTTCATCCCGAAGATCCATTATTAGAGCGACGTCTCTTTTTTCTTCAACAAGAATTATTATCATATAGAACAAAAATAATGGCTCATATGGCCCGTTTAAGAATTCGTCATGAAGCTACAATGTTGGATATGTTATTGCCAGAAAATTTAAGACATCAACATCATATTGATAAAAATCCACTTTATGGTTGGATTAACCTTAAAAAAATACGAATGGTTGATGCTGAAATAGCTTTTAAATTAATGGGACTAAGTCGTGCTGAAGTAGAAGATGATTTATTAATTCAAGAAAGATCATATTTTTTGGATACTAGTCATGCTGATTTAATTCGTTTTCATTCAAGTCAATTGGAGACTTTGAATGAATGTGAATTAGTGAAACAAGGAAAACTTATAATTCAAGATAAATCTGCTTGTCTCTATGTTTATTGTATGCTACGAGCTTTATTTTATAAAGATACTGCTGCACTTGATAGGAAGTTTATTAATTCATCCATCATCAACTCCAATGTCTGCTAGAACTCCTGCTAATAATACTACTAATAATGACACTGACTCAGTTTCAATAGAATCAAATTATCCAAGTGAACAACACTGGAAAGATTGTGATATGTGGTATGATGGAATATTTGAAGGATTTGGTAAACCACCAACAGCTCCTGATTGTATTATTGTAACAAATGCTGGTTCATGTCGCTCTGTTGCCCATCTTGCATGTTTATTACAAGAAGCTGCTCCACGATACATTGCTACAAAATCTGTTCTAATGACTTCTGAAGTGGATTTATTAACATCAATTAAAAATAAATATGTTGCACGTCCACCATTAAATGTCATTGCATTTGGGCTACCCTATCATAAACATGATGAGTACTTGAAATATTTTCGTAAACAAGTCACTTTATTTAATGTGAAATTATTTGCTGATGATTTTCTTGATGTTAATCGTCGTGATAAAAGACTTCGTGGAGCTTGTGCTATTTTAGGTCAGTAAATAAAACAAATAACATGTGCATAATCAGTAATTACTCTTTTCTTTTGTGATAAAATTTTTTAGTTAATGCTCCATCAACTGGTTCAGCACTTAAGGATCCAGTATCATATATCTGTTCTGAAGGTGGTGATGAAGATGTACTAGTGGAACTTTCAAGATTTGTAAATTCCAAAATTCAATCAAACAGTAATCGTCCTGGAACTCATGCTTTTACATCTAAACAAGCTAAATATTTGAAACATGCCTTAGGATTTTGTCAAGCTAAATTAATTTTGTATACAACTTGCTCTTTATTAACTGCAGAGAATGATGATGTTGTGAAATCTGTTCTAGAAGAAATGAGACGTGGTGAAGAACTTAATCGTCGGAAAGTTTTATCTGATATTATTCAAAGAAATCCAATCAAACGGTTCAAGGAAACAGCATATGAAGTTGTAGATTTAAATACGGTAATGGATAGATATGAAAGAAATTGTTTCAGAGGTTCATATTTCGAAATGCCACCAAGTTCGGCATGTAGTGGTGTATTTATGTCATTAATTCGTCGTCGAGAAAGAACAATCAATACTGGAAGAAATCCTATGAGAAGTTTTGTAGAGTCTCAATTAAATACTCCAATGAGATTAGAGTCTATGTTATCTTTTGCATCTACTCCACCAGGATTTCGTGAAGAATTTATGAAATATTTAGATGGAGATGTTCATGAGAAACAATTAATTGAATATGTTTCTAAAAGTTATAATATTCCAATGACTCGTTCTCGTCCATCAACTTCAAAGAAATCTGTTGGGAATATGACAACACACACTTCACATAATATTATTAGTCGACCACCATCAAGAAAGCAGAGTGCTGGCAAAGATAATGATAGGATTATGAGTAAAAAGGCTATTGTTCAAAGAGTATCTGTGCCTACTTATTCATCTCT
>VCNE01001024.1:0-15075 GCA_009869805.1 Oncopodura yosiiana
AGTAGGAGTAACAACAATGTTTTCATTTGATTTACGTTTTTTAGTTACCTTTTTAGTTTTTTGAACTTTGGGTTTTATCTGTTTTGGTGATTTTGAAGAAGTAGTAGTAGTAGATGGTAATGAAGAAAAAATATCCTGTTGATTCACTAGATCAACATTATTGGCGTCAGCGACTTTCTTCTTCTTCTTCTTCTCTTCGTTTGATTTACGTTTAGTTGTAACCTTTTTGCTACTACGTTTTTGAACTTTTTTAACAGCTTTATTATTGACTATTGGTAATTTTGGATCTGCTACTAAAGGCATATCAGAAGTAGTAGTAGTCGTCGGTGTATTCAGATTCTTATTGTTGCTGTCTGCTGCCTTTGTAGTAACTTGTGCAAATGCAACTTGTTCTAATAAAAGAAGTTTTCTATCTTGTAATTCTTTTTGTTCTTGTTCACGTGCCTTTCTTTTTAACTCTGATTCTCTTCTCTTTTTCTTTGGTGGCAGAGATTGTTGTTGTTGTTGTGGTGGTGGTGGTGGAGGAGAAATTATTTCCTTCTTTTGCTGCTCATCAGTGTTATTAAGAGGACTAACTACAACTTTCACTTCTTCAGTTTCAACGTTAACGACAGTTGATGTCCCTTTTTTAGTAGCTTTTACCTTTTTTCCTTTCTTAGGTTTTACTGGTGATTTAGATTCTGCCTTTATTGTGTCTGAAGAAGTAGGAGGAGGAAGTGGTGGAGTTGGAGTAGCTATTATCTCCTGTTCTTCTTTAGTAGTAGAACTGATGATGACTTTCTCTTCCTCTTTTTCTTCTTCTTCAACTATTATTGGTTTCGGTTGTACAACAGGCGACGGTTTCTTTTTTGAGACTGCTGCTTTCTTTTTCTTGGGTGTTGCTTTTTTCTTTGGTGGACTCTTTGTTGGAGCCTTTTTCTCTTTCTTTTTACTATTTGATTTTCTTGTAGCCATTTTACGTCCTCCTACTTTAATTGATATCTTGGCTACTTTAGGAGTCGAAGGAGTTGATGATTGTTGTACATTTTTTTCTACTGCTTCAGTTTCTTTCTTTTTTGCATCTACTACACTTCTAGTTTTACGACCTCCTCTTTCTCTTTTACCTTTCTTATCTGGTGGTGGAGATTCATCTTCAACATTATCTTCACTTTGTTTCATAATTTCAACATCTGCCGATCTTCTTTTTCTTGTAATCTTTGGTTTAGATTTTGGTGTACTAGAAGTTGACGAAGGAGGTTTGTTATCATCATCAATAACAACAGGATCTTCTACTGGTGGTGGTGGAGTTATACTAGAAGATGTAGGCTGTATAGTTGTTGAGATATGTTGCTCCTGCATTAGTTTCCTCATACTAGCCTTAGTTCTAGCTCCTTTCGACATATTCTATTTGTGATAAATAAAAAAAGTAATTAAAGATTGAAAAGGTATACTATTATTTCATGAAATTTAGAATTATTACGTTTTCTATTTTTGTATAATTATCTAATCTATCTTGTAAAGCTGTGAATTACAGGCACACGTGCAAGCACCATTATGTAATAAATATAAAGAAAGACTGGTATATAATCTATATCACTGGATTTCACTGACTAATAAGTAGTAATTGAAACATTTTTTAAATGTTTTTAATTTACAGAAATTGTTTTGATAAACCTTTCAAGGTTTTGAGATGGTGTGTTTGTAACATGCGCGGGATGAACTGCACGTGTAGGTATATATTTTATGTATTTTTGTATACTATGCAAAATTACATAAAGAATCTGTGTAGATAGTCTTTTAATTTTACATTGATCTTTACTGAAAAATTAAAAAATTTTGTCTCATGTAAATATATAGTACAGTTGCTAATTAATTAATAGTAATGCATGCCATTATAAGAAATGCTACCACATATGCATACATTTAGTTAGTCACTGCGCACCTGTCAATATCCGGTATAAGCTTATGCTTATATAGAAATCTCTTTACTACTTTACTTTACATCTTCGTTTAACACAGCCGCAGAGATCTCTCTAAAAGAGATTCTCTTCTATCTCCTGATGATGATGATGACTTATGAATCGATTACATAATAACTGAGACTAAAGTATAAAACTCAATGATATATGTACCTGTAATCGCACCGGAATCATTTGTTGCTGTTGTCCACTATTAATTGGAGGTGATGACGATGCTGATTTAGGCAATGGGCTAGGACTCTTGCTATTATTCCCATTACTGATACTTATTGGAGCATTAGGGCTACCACTACTATTACTTCTACTGTCACTATTATTAGCTGTCTCAGCACTACCTCCGCCATTGGTGGTGGTATTATTAGAATTTCCACTAGTTGCATAGTCAATTTGTTGCTTTTGAGACTGTAGAGGTCTTTGAATAGGAGGAGAAGGAAGTGGAGGACTAATTGTATTTGGTTGACTTTGATTTGATGACGATGGTTGTTGTACACATTGCTGTTGAGAAGATTGGTGGGTAATATTACTAGTCACCGATGATGTTAATACATTTGGAATTTGATCTACTAGTTGATGTTGTTGTTGCTGATGATGAACAACTTGTGCATTGCTATTATTAGTAGTAGAAGGATTTCCAATATGTTGACTATTGACAAATTGTGATAAGTTCATTAGAGCATGTTGTGAATGAGTTGATGATGATTGCTGTTGTGGAGGTGGCGGCGGCGAAACAACTGTTGACATATTAGATGATTGTGGTGGTGGTAAATAAGGTGAATGTCCACTATATGATGGTGTCGTTGGATGATAAGATTGTTGCTCTCGTTGTGATGGGTTATAATACATATTTTGTTGTTGATGATGATGCCAATGTTGAGGAGATGCTTGATAATTAACATTATGTCCATTTTGTGGTGATGGCTGATGTGTAGCCGGCGAGTGAGTAAAGTAATTAACTGGTGGGTAATAAGAAGAATGATGAGATGATTGTTGTTGTTGAGGAGCAGGAGGATAACCATAATATGGAGTTGGATGGTGAGGATGTTGTTGTTGTTGTTGCATCTGTTGTGATGGATTTGGAGGCGGTGGCATTGAGGAGCTGTAATCCATGTTTGGTTTAATATATTTTTCAGTCAATATCAGTCTTTTTTGACTTGTGTATTCTCAGACCATTAGAAGAGAGATTTATTTCACTTGCTACTCATATTGTTAGTAGACTTTCACTTGTTTGACTCTATTTTTTAGTCTTGTATAACACGTCAATTTCAATGTGTTACTGCTCATAAGCCATAAACACTAACACACTATTATATACTACACTAGTATATACCGTAACATATAAACACGACCTTAGACATCATGGTATATTCACTTTTATATGTTTTACGTGTTGTATGTTGGATGTTGATGACATGACAGTTTAGTATAATATCAATTTCTAATAATAAATAGTTCTTACACTGTATATATAATAAATTTAAAGTCTTGAAGACCACAAAATGTCAAGATGATGGCTAACGGAATCTCTAAGATTATTTTTTGATGGTACTGTAAAAAGTGGTCATCGATTGTTTAGCGGGAATAGAGTACGTTGCTCACATGAGAGTATGATGATTCTTCTCACTTATTAACTTTGTATATAAGTATACAAGAGAAGAGGAATGGGAATTTACACCATTTCCAGAAGAGAAGAAGAAGAGAGTCAGGAATATAATAATAAAGGCTTTGCTTGCGGCTTATTCACCAATATTTTTTATGTCGATCCCTAAGCTAGCTGTAAGCAGAGTAGTCGTTGTAGCCTACAACTTAGTACATTAGTATAGTGCACTGTGTAAATAGAATTACACGGGAACCGTCTTTTATAATACACACAAAATGCTACATTACTATAATGTCTGTTTATAATGGCAAATAAGTAGAAAAACCATTGTTCAGCAAACGAATAGCCTATCAAGTATCATTATGTAATCATACTCTACTGGACATTATATAACACAATGAGAATTAGTAAATAAATAAATATCATTCATTTTGTCGAAAAATCCAATTTTAGTAAGTAGCATTTCATATTCGTCCAAAATATCGATTTATGAAGGAGAAGAGGAAGCAGTAGTAGTAGTGGTGGTGGAGGTGTAGAAGTAGAAGAGCCTTTGCAATATGTGTGTATACACGATGAATGAAGGAAATGAGAGAGTGAGTGACTGTGACTGACAAAACTAAAAAACTAAAAGCTATATATACTATAGCAAGGAGTTTGGTATTAGTGTATATTTTCATGCGCTGTAGTGGAAATGATCATCTTTTCATGAAAATAGCTTTCTTTGGGAAAAATGAGAATCTGTTGCTGAGAGGTTACTATTATTTATTCATGAAATATATGTATTTTAGAAACATTGTAAACAACATTGTTTTTAGAGTTGAGATGGAAGAAATCTTGCTACATGTTCACGTTCAATGTTATTAACATTTGCTACACCTGAGAGTGCCATAGTTAAAATCTAGTTCATCTTTCATGATTTCCAAGACTTTCTTTGCACCAGCTTCCCCTCCAACAGTTAAGCCCCATAGAGGTGGACGTCCCATAAAGCACTACATCAAGAGAAATTCACATTATCATGATTATGACAAATTATTAGATACGTTACTTAATTCATACCATTGTTGCACCTAGTGCCATAGCTTTAAATACATCAGATCCAGTTGTGAAACCACCATCAATATAAATTTCAGCACGTCCATTGACAACTTTAACAATTTCAGAGCAATGCATCAATCTAAAAGAACAAAGATTTTATGTAGAATATTTTATGTGTTATATTCATGAGTATACTTATTTATTACCGTTGATAAAGTTGTATCAATTTGCCTTGCTCCATGATTGCTTACAAATACTCCACATCCATGTTGTACAGCTAGCTCTGCATCTTCAGGAGTCAAAATTCCTTTGACAATGATTGGAAGTTTTGATACTCTACAATAGTAAATTGTATGAATAACAATATATGTATATCAATATAGATAACTGCAGTACCTTTTAAGCCACTTTATATCATCCCAAGTTAAAGATTGATCAAATACGGTGTCAAGAAAATGTAACTTTGATCCTGAATCCTTGTCACTGTGTAATCCTATTGATGTTTTTGAATCCGTCTCAAAATTTGCGAGTCTATATCAAGGCAATTACTATCATGAAATTCATGTATCTTTTAACTTTAAAGAGAAAACATATATTTACTCACTTTAAATGCGATGGTAAATGAAATTTATCTCTCCAATTTGTTCTTCGCTTCCCAAATAGAGGAGCATCAACAGTTAAAACAAGAGCTTCAAATCCAGCAGCTATCAGGAGTTGTTATACATTCTCATTTTAAAAACAATTTAATTTTAGTAAGAAAAATAATCATTATATTTATACCTTCAGCTCGACGAATGATATTTAAAGAAATGTCTCTAATAAGAAAAATGTGATTAGCTGCTACATATGTACAAATTACAATTTGCGGATAGTTACCTATCCGTAAAGACATAAAGTTGAAACCATCTTCTTCCATGTGGAGCTGCTCGAGCTATTTCTTCAATACTACTTGTAGCAATTGTCGACAAAATAAAAATAGTGCCCATTGCAGCAGCAGCTTTTGAATCAAAACAATAATAATTAAATTAGACCTTTTTAGCATTATGGCATGTTTAATATACCTCTTGCATTTGCACATTCTCCATCTGGATGAGCCATTCTTTGCAAAGCTGCAGGTGATACTCCAAGAGGAAAAGATACAGGCTTTCCAAGTACCATTTTTGATAATGTTCTTTGGGAAACATCTTTTAGCATTCGTGGTCGAATCATCCATCTACATATACATATAAATGAATTGATTATATAAGAACATGTTAAACCAGTATATTTCTATATGATTTACATACCTTTTAAAAGCATTCCGATTATCTTTCAATGTAATTTCGTCATCTGCACCACTTTTGTAATATTGTAATGCATTATTGTCTAAAATTTTAAAGGCTTCAGCCTCAAAATCTGTAATGCAAACTAACTTTTCCATTTTTTCAAGTTAAAAATAATTATAATGTTGTGCACGAGTTTTCTATGTATGTGAGACTGAAGAAGAACCACGTGAAATGAAATCTATGAGTAGAGATGATTTTAATGCATTCCATGAAGGACATGATTATGGAACAGTATTAATAATATAGTATGTAAATAAGAGGAATATTTTCTTAGGACAGTATCAATACTTCTTATCTATCTCTAACCTACATACTTATATACAGTTTATTGATTACTTGTCATCTCTGAGACAGTTTAGTGACTTGACCATGATCCTAATTTTTCCTTGGCATTGAACTGTCACCAATAATAATGAGTAGTAGCAGACGATCACAGAAGAGCCTCAATTGCTTATTCTTCTCAATAAAATGTAGTAAAAATAATTACACAATTACGTTTGAATTTAATATCAAAAATACTTTAACATTGATCATAATCCATATGATGAGAAATTATTGAAATATCAAAGCCCAATCTATATGCATGATACAAAATTTCACCATTAATTTCATCACTTAAACTTTGTTCAGTTGACAGGATACTCCATCCTTTTAAATTTCTGTCAGCCCAACAAGTTGTTGCAAACCAAAATGATTTGTTGTCACTCAATGTCACAGTAAAGGACAGATTTTCCACTGTAAAAGAAATAAAATCTGAATATATAATCAGAACAGCTTATGAATTTCAATATTTGTAAATTGTACCATTTTCTTTTGAAGATGTCAAAGTACAATTATGAGAATCAAAGTCAGTGTCTATATTTTTGAAACACTCAATATCCAAAGATTTTCCTCTAAAGCCATTCAATGTTCCTACAAGAGAGTAATTTGAATCTAATGTTTTCTTTAAATCAAATCTAAGGCAGTAAGTTGGCAGTAGTAAATCTGTATCAGGAAGACTTGTATTCAGCAGTAATTCAGCTAGTGCATAAGAGTCATATGCAGAGTTCCATAGCATATAAAATCCTTTTTCTGGCATTGATTTTCTAAACTGAAACAGAGATTAAAAAGAAATGTGTGTATCAGCAATTTACAATTCATAAATAAAAACACTTACAATACTCTCGTTCACATTTGCTCTCAATTCTGGAACAATACATTCTCCATCTTCAACTGTTTCAATAATTCGACAATGCGTCAATGAAAAATACAATGCCAAAACGGCAACAATTTGAGAAATTGTAACAATTTTCAACATTTTTATTAATAAAATATAATACTGAAAAACAACTCTTTTCTAGTTCTTACACTTGCGGCTCTTCTACACAATCAATATAAAGCGTCTATGAGAAAAATACCTACATTGTTGAGTATAAAGTTGTAAAGTGATGACGCTTGTTATGCTAATTTTTATATACACACATTGTACATTGTTTCACATCATTTGCACTAAGCTTTTAGGTGCTGATGCTGAATAAACTTTTATCCAGTTAGACTGCAAAAGTCTCAGAATCAGATATAAAGTCAAGGTTAGAGTATTTATTATGATGGCTTGTTATGCAGCATAGAATAATATAACAAACTAACTACTATACAAGGTAATCAAGAAATATATAAGCTTATTGACTAGTATGTAGCTCTACTTGAACCAGACTCGTGTGACATTTTAATCAGCATCCATATCATCATATATATTATACTTTCCTACTCCACCACTCTAATGCGAATCTCTTGTGGCTTATGAAAATCTCAATTCAACCCCTACAAAACATGAAAGTTGCTAGGGACAATGGCTTCCTTCGATAAAACACAAATGAGTGGTGGTGGTAGCAGCAGACACCGTCATTATATTCAATCTCATATTTTGCTTTGAATGTCAACAATTTCAACAAGAGTATAACAGTTTTTTATTCATCATGCATTCAATTGCAATTACAAGTATGAACATATAATGACTAATGTATTTAACTTTCATTTAATTACTGTCTCTTTTCTCTATAGAGTCTGTGACTTGGGGACCAGTAGAATTTGTCGAAGGATCATCAACAGATGATGATGGAGGTGGTGGTGGTGGTGATTGTATACCTCCAGAGTTAATGACTGTACTAAAAGCTGAATCACTTACTAATAATAATGAGCAATGTCTTGAAATCAATGATGATTGTGATGATGATGATGATACTACTCATTCAATTAGCACAGTAGAATCAACAAATATGGTGGAAGTTGAAAAGACCATGTAATCCTATTAATAGTAGTAGAGTACACAGTAGACGTCATAAAAGAGATTATGAAGAATGGGAACAAAAATTAAGTGAAGGAATCTTGGAAGCACAAAAATTACATTTATATGAAGTTCCTGAAACTATTTTTGATTACTCTCCTCCTTTAAAGGTTTCACAGTTTACAAACAAGTGTTTATGTTTATTTACCTACTTTTAGTACAAACATGTCTCTCTCTCTTTCTTTCTCTTTAGATAATCTACATGAAAAATAATCACATTGAAGAGCTTCCAAACAACTTTTTTGATTTCTTACCATCACTTGCTTGGTTTGACTTGAGAAATAATAAGTTGAGATCTCTTCCAGAAATAAAAAAGCCACATTCTTCTCTTAGAGTTTTATTATTACAAGATAACAAATTGAAAAATTTGCCATCATCTCTTTCCCTAATGGTTTCTATAAAAACTCTTGGTGTAAGTGGAAATGATATACAAGATCCACCAAAATATATTGTTGCATGTGGACTTGTAGAAATTATGAAATATTTGCATGATAAGCTTATTTTTGGTAATAAAGCTGAGCTACGTCGACATCAGCAACCTGTCATATATCAAGAAGACAATGCAGATGATGATAAATTGTCATTGAAAGGCTCAACTACTTTAGATGATGAAGATGATGATGACGATGAAATTGATGAGCAGCTGGCTAAAGATTTAAGAAATACATCATTAAAGAATTCATTTTCTTATATTGGTAGACAACAAAGTTTAACAAGTATTACTAGTCAAGAAGCAGAAAGAAGAAAAATTGAAAATATTAAATATACTTGGGGATTATGGAAGAATGTTGAATATAATGGTCCAACTCAACAACGTTTACTTCGTAAATCTCTACAAGATGTTAGAAATCAAATGGCAAAAAAGTTGACATTACAAAAAGAAAATATACTACAACGACTTAGAAATCAGGAATCTTTACGAAAATGGAGACAAGATACTAGAAATATGCAAAATAGTGGTGTAAATCAGAATTATCCTGGTCTAGAAATTCCTTTTGGAACTCATCTCAATGTGCCTCCAATGAAGAAATCTATTATTTTAAAACCACAAGAATTTCAACGTGAAATGACAAAATGTTGGGACAAATTAAAATACTTTTCTGATAATGCTGTTCCTATTACTGATGTCGGAGCTGCCTTGGATAGAATTAAAGATGTTGAAAAAGTCCAAAAGCAAATTATGTCAATGAAACTTTCAATGAAAACTTCAACACCATTATAATGCAATTATTATTCTCTATTATTTTTATTATTTTTACAAATAATCTCTCTCTCTCATTTACAAACTACATGCTTCAAAAATAAAATCAGCAATATGCATTTCATCTTGAAGAAACTCATAAATTTTTACCAATCGTGGAATATTTTCAGAAAATGGTGAGAGATTAGATATAACAAACCAAAGGAATGTAAATGATAAACCATAAGAATAAAAGAATTTTGAAAACTCATTCCAATTTCTTACAATTAATTTCTCAAGTCCTTTAGATTTACAACATTCAATATAAGTATTATAATATATCTTTAAATACTTTTCAATATTTTCTTTTGTAAGCTCTTTAACTGGTAAACTTGAGATTAAAGTAACGCCCAAGTCAAATGTTGGATCTTTATAACTAACCAATTGCCAATCAATAACTTTAGTTGATTTAGATTTGTCATCATTAAATAAACAATTTGGTGTCCATAAATCTCCATGCGATAATACTGCAAATTCTTTTCCTTTTCCAAAAATAGTATTTAAAATAATATCTGAATTTAATGTAGTAAGCTTTTGATATGATTTACGAATTTCAGTTGAAACTCCATTTTCTTCTAAAACTTGATCCAAAACACCAAATCCTTCTTTACCCATAGCATAAAGCATTGATGATTCATCAGTTGGAAGTCCATGTAGAAATGGATATAATTCTGATAATTTAGTTTCATGTTTCAATTCAATTGCAGCACCAGAAAAATGAAATTTAGCCATAAATTCAAACATATCTTGTATTTGATCCAATGTTATTTCTCCTGCAAAATTGGTTGTATAATAATTTTCTGGTTTAAGATCTTTCAATACTAGGACAGATGCATAATTTAATGACTTTTCAGGACACTCCTCTTGGATTTCACTATAATACATTGGACAAAATGTATTTTGTAAGTCTGGAATATTTTCAATTAGTTGTGGAATAGCTATTTGATAGAAATTTATTTCAGTTTTATCAAATTTCTCTGATATTACTAAATCTCTCATTTCTCCTGGTGTAGGCAGTAATTTGACAATTAAATTGAAAGACTTTTGCTCGTCAATTGTTTGACATGCAACTCGAACCATATCACTTAGAAAACCAGAACCAGCTTGAATATTTGTAATTGTTTTAATGCTTTTAGGATCAATTGGAACATTTAATATATATGAAAGCCATGTTGCATTCATATCATCTGCTGTTTCAGGAATTGGTAATTTCTCCTTGCTTTGGTTAGTCATTGTTATTATACCTGTGTTATAAAAAATTAGAATAGAATACAAAATTATAGACAAGAGTTAATAAATAAAATAATGTCATCAGTATAGTACTGTATTATTTTACTTACCTTGAAATTCAAGTTTCCTTGCCGGAAAAATATATTTGCTCCTACTCAGTTATTTCCTCCGAGTCCAAACCTACAATGCAATGATGCTTAAAAGTGCCGTATTATAGTAAGTTAGTTTTCGAGGTGACTATGCATAACGAGATATGTAATTAAGATATGACCTTCATTTGAATTACAAAAAATGCTTATTGGAACTTAACAATCTATAAGCTCTACATATGTGTGTCTGTAGCTATGTTATGTTATCAACCAATTATGAATATGTATTCAATTCTATGAAACAGCTTTGATGATAAGATATATAATACTTACAAAGAATTATTTAATAATTTGTCAACATAAAATAATTTATATATACAAACATATATATATATATAGTTATATATAGGTGAGAGTATTTCTTTAAAATCTTTGACCAAAGTTTTGTTGTTGTCCTTGATTTTGGTGGTTCTGATTTTGTTGTTGTTGTTGCTGCTGCTGCTGCTGTTGATAATGTTGATGCATTAAAGAATTACTGGAATGATGCATATTATGTGATTGATGTCCATGAAATTGTCCATGATTCTGAGACCCATGATGATTTTGTCCCTGTGAAGATTGATCTTGTCCACTTTGAGATGGATGTGGAGCCATACGTACTCTTTTTGGATCTGGACCATTATTTCCTTGTTGCTGGTGTTGACCTTGTTGATTTTGCTGTTGGTTTTGTTGATTTTGTTGTTGAGGTCTTTGTTGCATCTTTTCTTGTTTATCTTCCTATATAATTAAACGATACAAGTTTTTTTAGAATCGTGTTTAGGAAATTCATTACAATTAAGGCAAAAAATCTTTATTATTATAACTGTTAATTTTTATTCACTTTAACCTTCACTACCTGATCATCATCCGTCAAAAATTCTCTTTTAGGATACTGTAATTTCAATTAAAAAAATATGTGTAAGTTTAATTATACATTTAAAAAGAATTTGTAGATAAAAACTTACAGGAATAGGACATCCAGCAAATACGTCTCCTGTAATAAGAAAAATCATAAATGACTTTAGAGAATCTTTGTTAATTAATGTAGATAAAACATACCTGTTGGTAATGGTTCCTCTGAAAAATATGGATCTTGTAAAGCAGATTCTGATGTTATTCTTTTAGTTGGATCCATTAAAAGTAATTTTTGTAATAACAAAAATGCTTTAGATTCTGGTTTGATTTTATGTCTATCCATATATTTAATCAAAGAACAACTAGAATAATTTGTACGTTTAAAATCTTTCAATAATGTTGGATGTTCTGGCATTTTTCGTATGTCCTCCCATTCTTTTTCTAATGGGAATCCCATCACATTAAAAATTCTATCTAATTGATCATGATGATATGGATTTGATGTTTTTATATCTTCTTGTCGACAATGAAAAATTGGTTCACTAGTTAGTAGTTCAGCAAATATACAACCAATAGCCCAAATATCAATTGCTTTTGTATAATGTCTTGCTCCAAGTAATAGTCTATGAAAAATTGAGAAAAAAAATTGAATTATTTGTTTATATGGCACAACAAAAGATTACAAAACTTACTCTGGTGCACGATACCAAAATGTTACAACAACAGGATCTAAATCAGCCAGTGGCTTTAATGGTGAATTAAACAATCTTGCAAATCCCATGTCTGCTATTTTAACTCGTCCTCTTTCTGCGCCTTCTCCCATAACTAAAATATTGGCTGGCTTCAAATCTCGATGAAGGACCCAGTTTGCATGAAGGTAATGAATTCCATCAAGAATTTGATATAAAAGTGATTTCACCATTGCTTTTGGAACCATAACAGGTTTCTTTGATGCTTTTGCTGCTCGATGGAATTTAATAATATGCCATAAATCATGTTCAGCATAATCAAAAAGTAACCAAACTTTTCTATCAGTATGTGACAAAAATACACGTTGTAAACTAATTACATTGGGATGTTTTAGTTCTCTGAGGAGCTGTAAATTAATAAGGGACATTTAAAATAATCATACAAATAACTTTAAGTCCTTAAAAATACTGAATTTTTCTTCTTACTGCAATTTCTCTACAAGCTGACATGGACAGCCCAGTTCCTTCTATTTGTTTGAGAGCATAATCACGATTATCTCTGCTAGGTGCACCAGTAGTTGTGCTAAAATTAACAAGGATAAATATTATATTAGTGTTACAATGTACTGTATAGTTCAGTAATTACAAATTATTATAATTTCAATTACCCATCCTTTTTCTTGAATTCTTTAGCTTTGTAAACACTACCATAAGTTCCTCGACCTACTTTACATCCCTCATAATCAAACCAGTCTTCAACTTTAACACGCTCTGCAGCAGTTTTCACTTTAAATTCATAATCCATAATTTCCAAAAAAGTTTCAAAATCAAAAGATAATTAATTAAAAACACTTTACAAAAAGATGAAATTCAAGTCAACAAATGTCAATATTTAGGGAATTTGAATTTAGCGCTATATTTTCTCAGCAAGCGTTCGTCGACCTTCTCAAAAAGACTTTGTTCATGAAAAAATAAAATTTTTACATTTTTCTCAGAAAAAAANAGTCAACAATTGTCAATATTTAGGGAATTTGAATTTAGCGCTATATTTTCTCAGCAAGCGTTCGTCGACCTTCTCAAAAAGACTTTGTTCATGAAAAAATAAAATTTTTACATTTTTCTCAGAAAAAAGCATTTTATTTTTTTATTGCATTGTAAACACACATTAAACATTATACATATATTATTAAATCCAGAAGAAGACAAAAGTTGACAGAAACAACCAGAAGTAACTAATAACATGATAAACAGAATTTGATGATGCTGATGGGAAACAAGAATTCATAGATTGAGTTGTACCCAATTTACATTGACATTTACCATTAATACATTCTGCAAAATAATTTGATGCTTTGCATTCATTATCATGTTGGCAAAATGTACCAAGTTGACGATGAAAATAACATCTTTTCTCACTTTCAAAATATACAACTGGTAATACAAGAAGAGCAAATACATTTAGTTTGATTACATTGTGATAATTGGCCCATTGTACTTTTAATACATTGTTGATCTTCATCACAAGTTGATCCTAATCCATTATGTACAATCTCAAGACATTTTCCACCATCACTACTTTGAACATGAGTTTTTTCTTGACATTTACATATACCATCTTCACATACAGAATTTTCTGTCATTATCGAACATTCTCTATTATATTTACATGACTCTGACAATTTTTTTGTTGTGTAACATTTATTATTCCCATTAGAAGTAGAAGAAGGAAAAGAAGAAGATGCAGTAGCTAAAGATAAAACTCCTGCTTTATTTTCTAAAGTGTCTATAGAATAATCTTTCATATCATCAGTTGGAGCATAACATTCACATTTTTGTTTTACCAAATTACATCTTGAAAAATATCCTAGTGCTTTAATACATTGACTATCATTTACACATCCAGTTTCAGAATTAGTACTATCTGAAGATGTTGTTGGTAGGCATAAAGTAAAGTTCTCATTATTAATATAACCTTCAGCACATTGGCACTTTCCATATTTTCCACACACAGAATTTTCAGTGGTAGCTTCACATTGCTAAATAAAAAACGAAGAAAATATATTAACTTCATCTACATATAGTTAACCACATAATAAATAATCTTACCTTTGTCACTTGACATACGTCTCCAAGAAAAGAAGCAAAAAAACATTTCCCTTGATGAAATAATGTTGTAATCATTGGAATTTGATAACAAGAACATTTATTATCCTGATTACACTCCGATAAAGTACCTAAATCACTCTTTTCACACTGTATATTCTCAACGCATGGTGAATTTAATCCATCAGTAGCAATTTTCAAGCATCTTGATTTATCCCAAGACGCTACAAATCCATCCTTACACAAACACGTTCCAGATTTACATGACGCATTGGCTACTGTAGCTTCACATAGTCCTTCAATTTGACAAAAGTCACCTAAGAGAATTTAATAAGGTTGAATATTATACTGTTTATACACTATTTTAGTAATTATGTAATTACCAAGTCCTTCTCCATACAAACACCTTCCTTGATGATAAACTATTGACAGTGTCTCAGATTCATAGCATTGACATTCATTTTGTCGACATTCGGACAAACGTCCAAGTAAAGATTTCCAACAAACGATGCTATACATAATACAACAGTAGTAGCTTCATTAATTATTATTTACAATAATTGTTAATCTTTTATTACCTTTCTTCACAAGG
>VCNE01001032.1:0-12408 GCA_009869805.1 Oncopodura yosiiana
GCTTGTTTGATTCTTTGCTTAACAAAGTTCAATTCTAGCTAAGCTATACTAGTCACCAAATGCTGAAATGAAAAATGTTGTTGTTTCCTATAGTCATTATCATTAGGCAAGCATATCTGCACACCTTAGTTGGATGAAAAAAACTATCGTTGAATAATAAATCAGTGTGAAATAAATTTGAAGGCTGAATTGGTCACGACTTTACATATATATATTCAGTCTCAATTTTGTATTCAATGGACAAAGTGCGTTACTGCATTAAGTCGACTCTACAATATAATGCTTTGAAGGCAACAATTGCAGTAGAGAATTTTTCATTTTGAAAGACAATTTGTTTCACTATATATAAGCACCATATGTGTTACTTTTGCTTTTATGTAAAAATCATCCAAGGTTTATAACAGATTTACAATTTAAAGCTCAGATTTTGTTCAACTCTCATGAACAAATCAATTTCACAACGCAACAACAACAACATTCATCTGTCTTCTCTAAAGTAAAAGCTAACATTTTGTTCATACATGTCCATTATCTTTTTCAACTCTCACCAAATCCAATTGCTTACAACTTAACAACTTGAACAAAAAGGTTTCAAATACTTTAGTATAATCGTTCTTTCTGCATACATTAGCTATACCAAATAATGTTACTTATAGGAAGAGTAATAGTTAAAAGTAAATCTTCTTTTCCCATTAATGGCTTCTGTGACACCTTTGTCACAATTCTCAGTCTGTTGCTTCTAAAAGTAAACATAATAACAATACTATATCTTCTTATAGATATACATTATGCATACTTTAATTGTATGCTAAATGCAAGTTTACAATCTATGCGTACGAACGCGACTGATGTTGTCATTCTTTTAAGTACCATCATCATTATAATATTTCTCTTGCGTGCCATTGCCATCATATGAGTTAAGAGAGTTAAGACTACAACTTATATGCGATGATGATGTTGTCAGTATTATTAGTAC
Source organism: Oncopodura yosiiana (assembly GCA_009869805.1). NCBI lineage: Eukaryota > Metazoa > Arthropoda > Collembola > Entomobryomorpha > Oncopoduridae > Oncopodura > Oncopodura yosiiana. The sequence goes on from VCNE01001032.1 coordinate 977, forward strand.
AATAGAGTGCCAATACATTACAATAAATTATCTTTGCTTTACAAATCCTAACAATACTTTATAGCACATAATAATGTCTCTCCTATATAATAAGTGTCAGAAATAATCTGTAGAAAAAATATATTAGTATATAATAGCTATTGCTTCAGAGAACAGTGCAATTTTTACTCTTTTTTCTCTTCGCTCTGCATTCTTTGCAATTTCACAATTCGCAACGCAAATGTCTTTATATTTTGAGGCTCTCTAATGACACATCTCTTTTCATGTGTTCTTCTTGTTATCTATCTCCAATCTTATTATTACCAGGCTTGATTGTCACGTGCAAAAAATTAAAGTACAAGAAGAAATTTTTTCTCTCCCTATGATTTAATAATTGCGGTTGCCAATTTTTTTGTTGTAATAAGTTGCTTTACTTATTACATGTTCAAAATATGAATTATACTACACGTTGCAAAGAGTTGGAAAAGTTTTAAGTTGCGTGAATTACTAAATTACATCATGACATCAAGAACATGCAGTATACAATAATACTAGCACGATAGATAGACAACAAGGAAATATTTGGGAAGGAATTTTTTTCATAGTCATCTCATTTTATTAGTAAAATATACTATCGTATCCTTTCTTAGAGAGTAGCACTTAACTTAGATTACTACACTGATAAATACAAGCAAACCAAGGTAAAATAATAAAATGCCTTATTGTATCGTTCTATATTGTACGAGAGTTGATACTATATAAATTGCCGTCATCTTTAGTAATGTACTTAAGCTCTTTCGTGCTCATAATTACACACATTTACAAACGATGGACGACGGACAAAATTCACACGCAATCCTCTCTTTAAAAATAACAAGACATTCTCTCTCTCACTCTTCTCTCTTTAGTTTTATTTATTGTCTGAAAGATTTACGTCCTTAAGCTCTACTACATCAGAGAGTAATACTAACTTATGCCTTCAAGAGCATGATACAAAAAATCAATAGAGAAGAAATATTATTTACATGCTCTATACTATATAAAGTGTATACTGACACTGTCATGTACCACTTTGAATTTTTATTTGACATTGAACATTCGAAAATTAGTTTAAATTAGAGGCAATAATGAGAGATCGGCAAGAGAGTTAAAAAAAGAGTAACAGAAAAAAACCATATTGTTCATGGACCACACTTTCAATAGCAATCAATTTTAAATTCATCAGTTTCCTTTTACTTTTCTACACCTTGTTCTGATTTATATTTCCAATGACAAACAGCTAGAGAAACAGTTACTCAGATCAAATCATAGTCAATTGTTGATAAATTATCCAATGTCAAATGTCAGTAGCAAAAGAAACACGAGAGAGAGAGACAAGATAAAACACAAACGACAGCTGCAATAATGAACTAATATAGCTCAAGAACTTAGAACAAAAAGAGATGTCTTTTTGTACTTTCTATACATCCTGAAACTACTGTATACTACGAAAGTGTGTAAAATAAGAGACAAAGGTTTATTATGTTACGATTAGTGTTCAATTAGTTGAAAGTATGCAGTAGTGTACTATTCTTATCTTTTTCTTTCTCTAATGTCAACAAAGCTAATGTTACTTTATTTGTATTACTGTTTCATGCATGCTATGTAACTTTTCTTGTACTAATTAGTCAATTATATTTTGTTATCCAGAAATTCCTATGCTGTACTGTGACAAAAACCTAGCATATACATACTGTCAACTTTCATTTCAAGTTCAGCTCTCACTTTTATATATTACATCAAAGTCCTTTTTAATCGATTGACTGACACTATGAAAAAACACTTTTCTGTTGCTTTATAGTAGCAATATCTAATCAATCATTCGGTTTGTGACACATGATATAAAGAGAAAAGACACATACCTTAATCTGAAGCTTTTGTCGCTCCAAATGCTCAATCCACTCCAAAACTCGAAGTCTTAGTTGATAGTACCTTGTTTCAAGTCTTGAAGTACGTTTACTTTGTTGCTGATGATGTGGCTGCTGAGGTTGATTTTGACATTGTCGCAACACTGCACTCACTACTGATGAGTTACCTTCAATTTCTTCTTGTAATCCCTGTAGCAAACACAAAGAAAGATAAAAAATAACATTAATATGAGAAATGCAAAATCATCAATCACTTAAATAACTAAAGGCTTATATTAGATGCTGACGATGATGCAAACATAATAAATCTACAATATCCTTATATTCCTTTTATGTACGTAGACCAAGTCTTGAAAGAAGAATTTCTATTTCAAAAGAGAATCTCTTCTTCTTCACCTTCACCTTTTCTTCTTCTTGTGGTGTTGGTGTTGTTGCATTATAAATTATGAATAGTATATTATGAGCTCTATGAATGAGGTGCTACAAAAAGTTTTATAGTATGAGGTGATCTAAGAGATGCAATATTTACTATTATGAATGTAAGAATGATTATAGCAAAATATAACGTTTTTTTATGTCTGCTTATGCTTATGAATAGCTAAATATAAGACTCTCCTTAAGTATTGTTATTATTATTATTACTTGTTTTTTCTCGTTATTATGTAGTACACGCTGATGATGATGATATAACGATTGCACATTGCTATTGTCTTTGAATGTTGACTAATGAAGCTCACTTTTTCCGCTTCAGTTATGCTCTTGTAGTTTTATTATTATTATAAGTTCTCCTCATCTTCACTAGTTAATATATAGACGAAAGAAAAACCACTACATAAGAAATATCTGTACAAGCAAGATTGAAGGACTAGAGGCTATACATGGAAAACAGTACAACAATGTTGTTCACAATTGAAATTTCTATTTAGTTGCCTTCTTGTACCGCAAGAAAAATAATTTATTCCACTTCATCATGTAATTAAACAAGAGGTTCGCATTAGTGATTATACTGCACACATTGTGACTCGTCTTTAGTTCTCTCATGCTGTGCTAATAATACACTTGAGAGCAAATGAATTGCAACCTGATAAGAAATTCTTCTCGCACATCTCTTGTCAATATGCACGACTACAACTTGCCAATTCAAAAAGTTGACAGCGTTATATTATTTTATTTTTCTACTGTGACACGCACGACATCATAGAGGAATTTCACCTTTACCAATATTTGACTGACATGATGGCAGCCTAAAGAATTTTTTTACGTCCATACCTACAGCTCAGTTGGCACATTTGCAAAAGTAAACTCAAAACCAGAACTTTGACAATAGCTACCTTATTACTCAAATCAGTTCAGCTAAATAAACTCTACAGAGCAAAAACAAAATAACTCAAAATATAATATACATCAAGAGAGACGACTTTTTGACTGACACATTGTCCTACAAACTGGTGCCAAAATCTTTCCCATCATTTGCTACTGTTTTTTTTCTGCTACTTACTACAAAGTATTATCTTAAAATTAGCAACTACTAAAGTCAAATACAAAGAGAAATACTGTTAAAATGTGTCATTACTTATATAACTACGTTTTATCTAAGTTCCCAACATGAGCCAAGCGTAAATTGTAAATAGTAGTATTTCCGCATTTAAATTTGCTTGCTTCATTAAGAGAATAATCGAGTCCCGTTACTATCAAATAGTTAAAGAGGACATACATTTTATACAATTTTCAGGCAACACCATCGAATCGTCAAGTAGTTGTACATAACATAATATATAAAGTTTTGTCCTCTTTTGTACTATTTTTCTTGAATCTCTTTTACAGCTAAACTGCTCAAGTGTTAAACTACATAGTAATAAACTGCAAACAATAAAGGACAGCGATTTAGTGTACAGAAACACCCAAACACTATGAAAGAATAAACTAGAAATGACTTTTAGAAACGTCTTTAAGCCTTCAAGTCTCATGAATAAGAACTATTATTACACACTAGAAGACGTAATAACAAAAAGCTCCTGTCGTCAATGCTGCCTGAGCTAATGTTGTATCCTTCCTCTTTCAATTTTTGTTCCTTGATACATTTCTTCAGTCGACAATTCACTTTAGCTTTCTACTCTCAAGCCGACAACATAAGATCAGTACTTTACTTCTCACTAACAATAAAGATGAAGAAGAAAAGAAGATTCCAAGGATTCCAACGGTGTTTCTACTATGAAGAAGGTCTTTAGAAAATTCAATAATATCCTGGTGCAAACCAAAATTGCTCTCTACTTTATTTCTTATATTCTCTTTTTGCTCTTGTTGCAAAAAATATAAAAGAGGCACTGCTTTAATATTTTAGTACTTCACTTGAAGAAACATCAAGAAATCAATAAAGTCAAGTAAGAGAATTGTTTATGTGTTTACATTTTCAAATGGATATTTATGTAACATATAATAACATATTTGTCGTTATATTACATCGTCATACTAAAGAAGCACAATGACTAATTGAAAAAGACAGTAGTAAAGTTGTTGAAACCAGTTAGGAAGTAATTACACTGAGAAAATTCCATAACTCTATAATTTCTTATACAACTTGGAGTTATGTCTCAAATTACACGCGTAGAGCAACTCATCACAACAATAATTCTTTTACAGCTTTTCATAGCCTACTTGCTTTACTTACTTCTTTTTCTTCTTCTTCGTAATCATAATCTATAATTTTTTTCAACTTATGGCTTACATGCAAGTACCGTTATATATATGTTACACATTTGTTAATAATAATATACTAAAAGTAATTTAGTAGCTTTAAAAAGAACAACTTGCACAACGTGACACAACAACGGATGAACAATTATCTTTTCTACACAATTTCTCACACAGGCTTGCACCAAAGAGGTTGATTACAAGACCTCAACTACAATCTCTCGAATACATAATGTGCACATTATTATATTCATATTATTAAAAGTAGGAGAAAGCTAACAATACATAATAACTTATATCTTGCTTCGTCCTCTATATTATGACTACCATGATACACACTATTTCACTCACAATTGACTCTCTCAACTAACAATCAACTAATAATTTTGCCATTATTGAGTAACCAAACCAAACCACATAAATTTTAAATGAGACAGTTTGCTTGATATAGTCAAATTCTCAAAATATAATATTTTATCATTAAGTGAGCACCACCAACTGTGACTCCTGTGAGTTTCAACTCAACTCTGATAAAAATATATTCTAAAGTTGGAAGTGTACATATACAATTAATTTTCAATATAATCAAGAGAATACATTGAATATAATTTAGTGAAGATAAGGACCAACAACTAATTTCCACCAAGTCATTAAGTTTTGAGCTAATCATAACATTTGAGCTAATTACTTATACAGAGAAATTAGTTAATACTACTACGAGGCTACTCAACTGTAAAGAGACGAGAAGACTATATAGATAATATAGAAGCAATGATATTCACCGTAACGTACCTTGTTGTTCAAAAGCCTTGGGCAAATAACACCGCAATCAACATAAGTCGTCACCGACCATGAACCGAATTAGACTTTTAGAGTTTTTGGAACCAGTTAGTCATTAAGCGAACAACAACAATACGAATACACTACTGAATCTGAATTTAAATTTTTTTAACTGTTCAACAACTGCTCAAAATGAAGTGTGAGACTAAGACTAATATTTTCGCAAAATATATTATAAGTCAATTGCCCTCAGCTGCATTTTGCACTACTCTACATATATTTACAACTACTAGTAGAATTACACATATATATACTGCATAACATTAGTTGAAGTCTTGAAATTGCAAAATGCCAAGCCCATTACTCTATGACTATTGTCCAACAAACAAAAAAACTCTCTCGGCAAATATTTTATTTGTGTGCGTCTCACTAAAAGTTAGTATAGATGGTGAGTACATTTTCTACAGAAATGATTGATGCCAACAAACACAATATTGAGCATTACATCGAGAGTTTTTAATGTACACAGGTTTTTTTGCAAAAGCCTTTTAGCTAAATATACTACTTACTTAGTTATAACAACAAGACAAAACAACAACAGTAAATACTTTTACTGTACTTAATTGCATTTTGTGCTAATAAAGTTCCCTTCCTTATAGTAAAAACCAAGCCACAAATAATATTCTTAACAAGATCCTGATCAAAAAGTCGTCTGCCAAAACACAAACAGACGTGATCGCATGTTCACATTAAGACCTACTAATAAAATGCCAAAAGTAAGCCCAATTAAAATCACAATATTATTGGTCATGATTTGCATGTAAAAGTTTTTTTTCTTCTTCTTTGGGTATCATGCCGAGTTTGATGACATGTCTCTCTTCCTTCCCTGCATGTAAGAATTCTTAGCAGAGCTGCAGGTTAAGTCAAAAATTGTGTTTTGTGTATTCTTATCATCCTTATATATTTTACATATCTTTTATAACTGCTTTGTATGCATAACAGTTTCCCACGAAAGTAGCTGCTAATCACCATCTCTTTAACTATACATTCAGCATACATAACCAGTAAAGATTTGCAAATTTTATATCGCATAACAAAATGAACCCAGTAGCATTTTACATTTAGCAAGGATACACACAAACCAAAACATTCAACAGCTTTCAGACATATAATACAATACGACATGACCACGACTTGGCTTGGCTTCTTTCAAAAGAGCTGTCCAACTTCTCTCTTTTTGGTTAAAATACTGAATAAGGAATACTATTATATAGTGTGGTAGGTCAATTAACTTGTAGTGTAGTAGTGTGGCCTATAGTTATCAGCATTTAAAATTGTGAGTAGTAAATAGTAGGCGACTTTATAATAAAGTAATCTATTATGCACCTGACTACCTTGATTATTTGGTCTACTGTCCAGTTTACACATATTTCAACTTATTTCACTTTAGTGTAGTCCTCACAAAAGTTTTATTCTACTTTGACACACATTCATTATTCATCATATACAACCACACAGAGAATGCAATAAAATATAAAATGCACAATTGCTAAGTTGATTTCCTTTCAGCAATTCAGAACATAACGAAGGGATTCTTCTTACTGCTGAGTACAACTTTCGTATAAATTATGTAGTCAGTGACAAGATATAGATCTCACACACATTTACTTCTTCTTTTCACTTATACTCATTTTCCTCTCTATAGTATATGCATATATATATATAGTTTTAAAACATGTCTCAAAGTGAAACTCTTTTATTGCTATTTGCCTAGCTCTTTTTTAAATTGAATGAAATGTGTCATGTTAGTAACTACTAGTTGTTTCCCTTTCTACTCCATATTATTATTATCGCGTCAAAAAAGCACACGATCACAACAACCTCCTTCAAAGTGCAAATTAATAGTAAAACTAAACACTATATCTCAATACAAGTATTTTGCTATAGCTTATAGAAAGAACAGTGTCTGTGTGGCCTGCTCTTTTTTGCAATATAACATTACACCTCAACAGGTTAGGAATGACAATAAGCAAGGCTTCTCTGTTCTGGTTTACATATATCGACAACATGACAAAAACACAAAACAATGTTTTCTTTATTATATGCGACGAGAGAAGCAGACAACTTGAGTACTAAAACGACTATTATGCTTGACTAGTTTCACTTGTTGAAACAAAATAAATAGAACTCAATCAAGTATTCCTTTCAGTTCATCGAATAGCGACGTCAGAATGGATTTAAAATGTAAAATAGAACTTTGATCATCATCATTCTCTTTTTAATTAATAAAGAGTGGATAAGTTTTACAATGAAATTGAAGAGACATAAAAGAGAGAGATAGAAAATTGAGAATAAAACCAACAACAGTCATGTTAAATGTAGTCAACTATATGTAAATTGATGTAAATGTTTCAAGAGTACAACAAGTGATTTCCTTTATGTTAAATACTACTTGCAAACTGACAATTACAACTCACGAGTCATTAATTCTTTAGCCTACTACAAGTGGGTTTACGTTAGGATTTTATCGTGTCATGCTCTGTTCTTCAATCATTTCTCTCTCTCTCTTTCTCTTAAAAAAATTGTTCATGTATTAAAGAGAGAAAAAAATGAAGAAGGGCTTTAATTTCTAATGTTCGTTTTGGGTAATTACACTATCAAGACTATCAACGTCAGATAAATAATAGTTTTACTTGTTTGGTCGTGCACCATTAATGTCTAAATGTATTAAATACATTTTCTATCTAATAACTATGGTCAGCAAATGAGAAATGATAGAGAAAGAGAGAATGTATATAGTCTCTATACAATTATGGTCAAATTTCAATTGAGAACAAGGTTGAGTTTGAAACTTAAGGTTGATGGCCGCCTAACTTAAGATTTAGTTTAAAACGAACCTTTCAGCTCTTACCAAAATTTTTTAGTTTTTTTATTGTTCTATGTTATGATTGACGCTCATAACATTTAGCATTATTTTCTTTTGTTTTTGTTTTTCTCAACTCTTACAACACTACTGTAGGATTTTTTCTTATATTTTATTGCTGACTTTATTATAGGAATGTGTTGATTTCTCTGTGGCTTTTATTACCTAACCCGTGACGACAAAATCCACCCTTTCCTTTCCTCACTTTTCCGCTACTGTAATTCTGCTAAATCGTTCCTTTAGATTCTACATCATGATTGTATAACTTGGGCTAAAGAACTTTTATTGAACAAAAGCCCTCCTAGTTGAATGTAATATTTTATTGTATAAATAATTTGAAGTATAAAATGTGTACCCATATGGAAAAGTTTGTAGTCTCAACAGAGTCTGTCTCAAGAAAATAATATAAGCAACAACAATCATAGGGGAGTTATTCTCAGCTATGTTTACGTAAGGTGGTGGTCCTCTTATCTTAAATAAACGTAAATACTTGCATCCTCCTGAAATGCCAATTTTGACTCATAATTTGACAACTTAATCCAATAAAGTGACCATACGTCAAAATTATAAAATGTTCAAACCAAATTTGTATAAAATTGAAGGAAAGAAATACTGATTGTGAGTCTTATGAAATGTCAATTTGAAAAGAGCAGATGTTCAAATCAAAATATTAAACCATACTCGACTATATGTACAACTCATAAATTCTCTACAAATACTAGAAGAGTAAACAGAGACTGCTGCTCTCTCAGCTTGCATCATATTATATCATCTCTCGCCGTAACGTGAGGTATATTTTATCTAGCAGATAATCATCATCACACCAGAAGGCTGGTAACAGAATCCTTATAATATGGATAATCAGCTTTGACATGAAAGCCAACAAGGCTCTTCTTCTCTTCCTCCTCTCTCTCTCAATGATCCGATTCTCTCCACATGAAAACTCTTTATCACAGTCTCATTCAAATTCAGTTAAATTCATTCTGAAACGGGCGTTTGCTACAATGACTTCTATTCATTTTGTCTAGAAATACAAATTATACTACTACTACTACATGGCCAAAAAGATGTAAAATTTAATAGAAGGAGGAGTGAATATCTAACGAATCTACATATAGTGAGTAGGAATCACGCTTATTTCTTCAACTGCATGAAACTTTTCTTTGTATATTTATGTCTTGTGTGTATATACATATTTTATCTTGTTAAAGATGTGACTCTCAAGTCTTAGAAAAAAGAGAGACGAGAAAAAAAAGTCGAGTCAATGTTTCTTCAAGAAGCTCTATTCTTCTGTGCGTTATCTTATGCTGATATCAATCTAAAAGCTAAAAATCTTTTTAATATTTTATATGTATATATGCGCAGAAGGTAAAAGAATGAAGAAGATGAAGATTCATAATAGATTTAAATCATTATGCATTATTATTAACTTGCACAAGAAAGCTTCATACTAATAATATAATCATTACCAATATAGCTTCCAGCATGCATGAAAATTTTCCAATTTGAACATCATAATAATAATATAATAGAAAAAGTAATAATAAAAGATGAAATTTCAGAAAAAAACTTTCGCTTGACTTGAAGCGTTGCTCATTTATACATATATTTCGTTGTTGAGTACTACGACATGATGACAGAAGATGAATGTAATCAGCTTTCATCTCCGTCATATAATGGAGATCCTCAAATGATATAAAATACCATTTTTTTCTTCTTATTCCTTTTACTTTTATTCATATGAAAGAATTAGCAATTATGTATGCATACCTCGAACTCTCTAGTATAACTGCTACTATAAAAGCTTAAACTTGGAGCAAAAAACGGATTCTTCTTGCAATTTGAAATCCGAAAGCTCTTCTTTGTCGGATTGTCGGTACCACTCTAGAAAGAACTGTTTTAACAAGACTGTTCTGACTTAGAGATTGATATCTTTTGTAGAAGAAGAACAATTAGCAAAACCACAAAACCTATCCCAACAGAAAATGAAATGCTAATACCACTCTTTTAACTAATCATTCAATATAATGAAAGCAAAGAAGTTCTCTGAATGTTTTGTGGTCTTCGACACTCATCAAAGTTTTCAACAAGGAGCAAAGTGCTGACAGTATATTCTGTGGTATTAATGAATAATGATATTTGAAATTCTGACAAAAACACTGTCTGACTCTTCTCTTACAGTATTATGTTCCTTTAGTATATTATTCAAAACGTTGTATGAAATCTGAAACGATGTATATACAAAAGACTAGCAAAATTCATAATGGCAGGAAATAACTACAACATAAGGGATTTTGCTATTCAGTATTCATTCCACACAAAATGGAAGAAGAAAATATATTTTGTGTTGCTTCTTTGCTTTTGCTCAAGATTTTACATACTCTTGTTGTTGTAAAGTCAAAGTCGCCGAGTAGAAGATGTAGAAATAGTAGTCCATCATCAAATCGTTTCGCACAAGCGACTACGATAATAGTGGTGGCAAACAGCAGTAGCTAGTAAAAAAGTACCCTCACAAAAGAAAAAGGAATAATGCCCTAACTTCTTGGTATAAGAATTATATTTCTAAGAGTCCATCATTTAAATTTTTTTGCAGATCCATACATTGAGTGAATGATGAATATCTTTTTAGTTGCTAGAAATACATTTTACGTCATATTCTTATAAAAAAGTACCTGACTATATGTTGTATAATTCTGTGTACTCTCTAAAAGCAGAGTTATCAAATATTGAATATTATATATTGCAGTAGTAGTAGTAGTAGTGTACATCAATTTGTACAAGAAGCAAGTAGCTACCTGAAGTATTTGTAGTTGTAAAAAATTCATACCCAACATCAACATTATTGCAACTCGTCACGATGATGATGATGTGTACATATTGAACATTCTTTCGTCGTCGTCAAGTTCTAAATTGTTGGGTTACCTGCCTTGTCTTCATAATAATCAAATACTTGAGAATGAAATAAAAGTCTGTTTAAATATCTTTGACTCTGCCCACACAGATTTTTGTGTAACTTTAATATATAAGAAAAAAATCTCTAGATTTTTATTTCTATATACAACACCAAATAATTCCATTATAGTTACACAAAAATCCGACATTGTAACTCAAACCTTTCGGCACTCCTACATACACTAATATGCCTTGAAAAA
>VCNE01001035.1:0-78888 GCA_009869805.1 Oncopodura yosiiana
TTAACAATGCTTGGATTTTTGCCCGAACAAGTTCACGACTTTCTTTAACCTTTGGTCTCATATTGTAGAAAATTTCAGATTTCTAGGTCAACATACAAAAATAAAATTAAATAAAAAAGGTGACCGCGCGTGGACAGAAAGTAGTGGGCCATTTACAGAAGGAACGCATAGTACAAGTCGTTGTCCTAATCTGATCTAGTTTAATAAAAAAACACTAAGTAGCCTTCTCTAAGATTTTTTTCTAATAAGTTCTATCCATGCTAACTAATAGGAAGCTTAGTATAAAGAGTAAGTTGCTTTAGAGCTGACATTTATTTTTATTATTTTGACAATTGATGAGATATAATGTTAATAGCATTATGTACACTCATGTCTTTATTAGTTATGGAATTATATTTCATCTTCGTGATTGAGACATAAGGCTTTTTCTAAGTCACTAGAAACAATTACGTGCAGTCATGTCAATTCAAAAGTTAACAATAATACGCATCTTGTTGTAAAATGTGTCACTGAGCTATAACAAGGGGTAGCTCGTTAGCAACTATATAGTAAGGTCATGTATGATGATGTGTTTTATTCAAATTGAATCATGATTTAGATTTTTTTCATTGTGAGAAAGTTGAATAAGTAACTATATATGTAGTAAGTAGTGTATGTGAAATGAACTCATTTTGTCCACTTGTAAGAAAAAGTGACAAAATAATAATCCTTAAGAAGTGGATGACTCAAAATGAAACTAACATATGGTGCTTAAAAAGTAGTAATGCATCATTATTATAGTGTTGCAGTTGTGCATTTCAACTCAGGCTAACTACTACTTACTATATGTACTACGATATTTTTTGCTTTTTGATCATTCTTTTGACCAATTTCTTAATAACGAAGTCACGACTTGCGGACTTGCACAATGACGATCCAAAACAGAGTCTTGCCTCACTTTTGACTTTTACCGTGTGTGAATATATGATCTTATTACACGGATGCTTCTTTTTAATACGAGTCATATGTATATATAGTACCTAGTAAGTGTATAGATGATTTTTATAACATACCCAAATTTGTATAAGCAGTTGGCAATAAAGAGTAAATAGAATAGATAAAGGCAATACTCCTTTTTACAGATTAAAGCATTAAAGTGCAATTAGAGAATATAACTAGTAGTGTGCTAGCCATTACATGACTACAAACAGCTAAAATTGAGAATGTGGTTTCTGACAATAGTAATTAAATATACATCTGCCTCATTAGTCCAATTTAACTAACGCTGTACAGCATTAGATATTGACCAATGTTATATGTAGCTACTCTCTGTATTGTTGTGTGTCGGTCATCAAGTGCCATTACATTAGTTAATAATAAGTGCACTGAGTACAGCTAATTAAAACACAGTAATTAATGATAACTATATATACGACTAATTAATGAAACTATAGAGTGACCAATGGATAGCGATAATCTTGGAAGATAGATCACAGAGGTGACAATAGCAATTGATTGACGATCGACAAATCTAATTACCCATACACACTAAATTTTCAAATCCTCTAAGAGGCTTCAGACGCATGCAGACAGTTACGCAATGCGCTTAGTAATAAACAAATTTTGTCGATATTTGGAAATTTGTTTAAAAGCATTATAGTCTTTAACAATGTGTAATATTAGCCTTGGGTTAGCACTATAAGATACACTAATTGCAAATGCCACTGGCTTCAAGTCTTTTAATATATTTTTGATTACAGGCTAGCGGAGTACCAAAAACAATATCGTGTTCGATTTTCAACTATTTCGGCCAATTATACAGCAAATGAAAAGAAAAAGAGTGAAAATTGTGAATTTTAGAGAATAAATTATACTCGACATTTTTTCTGTTCAAGATATGTATATTTCTACAATCTTCACAATTTGCATCAAAGGAATTTTCAAACTTGTAAAAAAAGTCGTAAGAATGTTTTGTTTACTCTCCAATTGTTTACAACCTCAGAGTTTACACAGATGCAAGATAAAAGTAAAGATCATCTTACATTTTATACTCTGTAAAACGATATGCTTGTGTTGAAGTTAACCAACATTTTGCACATTTTTTGGCAAAAATTCCTTTAGCTATACAAGAGTCATCTGAAAGCATCATGCATTTATCATTTTACACATAGTACTGACAATATGGGAAATATCAGATAATATATAAAAGAGAAAAGTGCCGTAAAGCTTCAGCACAGCAGGTCTACTTACTACACATATATTCAAGAAGAAGATTTTGAGAGAAGATGAAAAAAACTATAAAATAAATGTTGCCTTAGTCGCAAATCTTTAACAATGTATAAAAGTGGTGTATGCAAGTAGTTCTAGTAAAATAATTCTTCTTTTTGTAACAAGAAAAGGTTACAATACAAATGTTACATTGATGAAGCTCTTTGCTTGATTCAATATCTTAGAGACTATTTCATCTCTCAGCTTAGTACATATATGTGGAAATTCACAACAAGACAACTATTAGTAGAATTTTTTTCTCTTGTAAGTTTTCATACACATCTTATATATTCTGCTAGCATTTATTACAAAAAGTACATGTTTGTAGAATATGATGAAGAAGATTGAAGAAACAAAAGAGAGCTATAGAGAAGAGCGGTGAGTGAGATGAGAGCGAAGAGCAACTGTCGTAAATTTTCATTTACTATCTCCCACAAAGGTAAAATGCAACTGTAGAGAAAAGAGGAAGAAGAAGAACATGAGATGGAATAGATGGACAGCTCTCATAGAGTTTCATAGTTGTATGTAATTTTAAAAGATTCAAAGGCGACCACACAATTACAAGGTAGAAACAACTGGATTCCACATCAAAAGAACCAAAACAAGTCGACTTGTCTTGTTTTCAACATGAATTCAATGATTCTTTTTCTTATATATGTCGTACTCGAAAAAGAGAGAGGAGAGGTATGCAGCAGACTTTTAAGTTGCAAAGATTCATAAAATGATAAAGATTGACTATTATCAAGAATCATCACGAGTTTAAAGATAAAATTGTAAAGAAAACATTATTGACCCGTGCATGACATAAAAGTTACATTTGGTTATGACAGTAATAAGAATACTATAAAATTTTAATCTGACTGAGATTCTTCTGTGTTAGAAACTAAAACTCACTATGAGGGCAGCAGTCAAAATTCTAAAAAAAGTGTATTTGATATTGTTCTTATAGCAACCGATTTTCCAAAGATAAGCTTTTGTAAATGAGTTTATATCGTAATGAAGGTAATTCGACGTGAAATAGTTTGACCTCTAGTAGTTAAGTCACAGTTTAAGATAACATGACATCACTCTGTGCGACGTTTTTACATAAGACTATGACAAAATTATATAATGTATAAGAAATGTCAAAATGCTACTTCATTTGTGTTGCATTAATTAAGATCAGAGAATATTAAGACTGCAAATTCAGCGTGTGCTACTCTTGAAAGTGCAAATTCATTGTTGCTAACGTGTGCTGAGCATAAACTCTTTCAAATTTACAATGTTGTTTATTGTAGCTCTCTCATAATATATGTCATGTCCAACTCGGCTGGAAATCTTTGGTGAAATAGTGCAAGAGAGTGATGATTTGAGATCTCTACAAGACACTATATAGCCTAGTTCTTGTCTCATAACTTATTTTATAGTTTGCTCTAGTAAAAGTTTCATTCATTGCAAGAAGGTAGAAGAAAATATAAGACATACTTGAGTAAGTGTTTGGTTGGAAGATAGGAGCCAAGCCAGAAGCACTAATTTGATTTCAGCACATCAGCATGACGCTTTGCTTTTGACAAGTGCTATCATTTATCTCTTTGCTAATAAAAGACGGAGATTAATAGCTCATGTTGTTGAATGTGAAACGTCACTCCTCATTAGAGTCAAGAGAGATATTTATGAATACAGCATTGTTGTATAAAATGTGTAACTCATTTGAGATATATGACTCTACTCTAGTTTTGCTTTCATATAATTATGGCATATTTTTCTCAATATTTTACTTAAAAAGTTGAAAAATAATAAAAGAATGAAAGCAAGAATTAAATATGTACAAGTTCATAATTCTTTAAAATGTTCGATTGGAAGTTGTGTATGTGAATTATATTTAATATTCAATTTTTTTCTACATCAAATCTTTGACAATTAGTTTACATTACGTAATTAGATATAAAATGAATTATGTGTCAGAGAGAACCAGAGTTGAGAGTAACTCACAATCAGATAGATAATATATGTAAATGATTTGATGATGAGAATAAAAAGAGAGCAAAACCAGTTAGGGAGCATGTAAAGATAAGAAAACGTTTGAATTTAATATAAGTATAAAAGTTTTATAGCATTTGGTTGCTGTTTTTCTTTCTCACTTGATGATTATTCTTCTCTATCTCTCTCTCTTTTCGTCGGGTGACTTTGAGTGAGGAAGAAATGATTTACAAAGTGGCAGAAAAGACGCCTTTGTACTCTAGTAGAAATGCAATCGTCAATTGAATATACGGAACGAGAAAAATGAATGAAAATCATCAATTCTATTTCAATTCAACAGGGCACATCGTAATCATCAAACAACCAAAATCTGGTTCTCTGATATATATATATATACTCTAGAAAAACAATGAAAAAAATGCGGATCATTTTAGTGTTCTGTTGAGTACAAACAGAAAAAAACAGTAGAAAGGATATGAAAACTTGAAGAGCTCAACGGGAGCTTTTTGTATTTACTCTTTTCTTATTATTGATATTACAAGTAAATTTATGGCATGATAAATAGTTAGTTTTGAGAAAAGATTTTATTAATTTTTCAGCTTTTCTTTTAAAATGCACATAGAGAGCTATTTTTTATGTTAAGATAAATCTATGTATTGTCAAAAGCTGGCATACAATTAGTTCAGATTGTAAGGGATGAGTTGATAGAAATATAGATATATATATATTATTATTTAAATAAATCTTCTTACACACACAAGTACACAGTATAGACAGTATAGATTTACAATTGCATTGATAATTGGTATCTAGCTATATGTATACATTTTTGTCACCAAGGACGAATTTCATACATTTTACATATGCAATTTCTCTAAGCAATGAATTCCAAAATGTACTCAACATACTAATATAACAGATAATCGCACATTGAAAACTAATTAACGGAGAAAATCATGAAATCTTCAGGGGGTCGCTGTTCATCATTTGTTTCACAGCATTTCCTACAACTTGTACAAAGTGAAACAAAGTATACCAATTTATTATGTGTAACATAGAATCATAAGCTCATCTCATCATACATATTGTACTGCACTAAAAGCCATTGGATATTGAGATATTAGATTTGCATGTAGCTCATCTACTCTAGAAAATCAATTAATTTTTCTACAGAGTTAGAAGAAGAATGGCAATGCCATCATGACATATATAGAGATATATATGAAACAAAAGAGTATAATTAAGCTGTAGAATCAATGGGATACCCCAGTAATAAAAGTACTTTCATTTGGCTAATGAATGAATTAGATCAATTAAATGCATATTATTAACACTATTTTTACATATATATTTGTAATTCAATATACATAAAAAATTGGACGATTTGAAATATAAAGATTTATGCAGCATCAAATTACCATGCTGTTTATATAGAGATCAAAAGAAGTCAAATTCTAGAAATTAAAACCAGTTATGGCATTTATGTGCAATTACATTTAAAGTGAAGGCGAGGTTGAAGAAAGGTGCGGTTGACTCTTCTTCATCATGTTTTGTTTTCTTGGGTGGAATAATAATCTTTGAATGATCTTTGGAAGGAAATCTTTAAAGTTATAGTTTGCAATTGAATAGTCAACAATTTAATTCTCTTTTTTGACATGTACATTTTCGTTAAGTTGTAATATGCATAAAATTACTGCTGCTTCTGCACGCTAGGAATATTTGACTCAAGCCAAGTAGCTAAACGTTTTGTCAATCAAACTCATGCCTAAAGACACTAAAGAGTAATAAAATTAAAAGTCGGTAGAAATAGTGAAGACAGAAGAGCTTCAACTTTGTTGAATTGTTAAATTATTTATTATTTGTTTATGCTCTATCAGCAACTCGGTATAAAAACATACAAAATAACATACAAAACATTCGGGAAGCTATCATAGCACACACATGTCAATTCTTTCATGAAATTAAAAACATCATAAATTCTTGAGCTCCTTAACGGAAGAATATTAACAATATTATTAAATATGTATACAACAGTACAGTAGTAGTCACAGAAGAAAAAACAAGAAATAAGTTCAAAGTGCATACCTATATACTAGAGGCCCTGTAGTACAGGGTTACACTAAAATTTTACATTATAATATTATTACTATGTTATATACATACTTAACAGAAGTAAGCTAACAATCGTCCTATTTCATGTTAATGCTAATTCATCCACGAAATTTTTTACATTATAATTTCATATTATATACGTACATATTAATTTAACTACAATATTTCATTTGGCAACGTAGTTATTTACTAAAATGTAAATTTCGTGTTGGAAGACACCACTTAGCAAGTGTACAGGAGATAGATGAGAAGATATTCTCGAAGTCTGACGAGTTCTCTTGTTGTTTTATTTAATGTGATAAAAAGAGGTTGAGTTGAAACTCATATATATATTTCAAGAATTTTTAAAGAGCAGAGTTAGCTTACGAGGTTATAGTTTGATAGCTACTTTTAATTAAACAATGATTATGTGTTATCTCACATTTGTATTATGTATTTCTAATTTAATTCTGAAATTATAAGCTAGAGATTCCCATAATTGTTTATTGGTTTGGACACTTGATGAGATGAAACAAGTTGAAATTTTAACATGGAAAGATTACAATAGAGTGCGTAGAGTGACGAATTATAAAAGCTTTAGCTTTTAATAAGTATTAATTTGAAAACACCGAATAAATCACCACTCTACTTGAGTTAACTAAAAAATTTTGCCCAATTATATTTATATAGTAATGCACTTTCTCATATAAATATACACTACATAACTCATTTTTAGTTCTTGCTTGGGTTCATTATCAGTACACCCCTTCAATTTAGAGACGTCTTAATTACTACTGTGCACTCTCTCTCTCTATCTCAACATAAATTTCGTCTGTTGATTTACGGCAATTGAATTGAAGAAGAGAGTTATGTGTTTTTACAAAAGCAACCAAAGTGCTACTGTTACATTAGATTCTCATTTCGTAGTCAAGAGCAAAGTCGGTAGAAGAATCGTAAATTATATAGAACACAGTTACCCGAAACAAAAGCATTTAGAATCTAACACTATAATTGTTACATACGCAAATTTTTTAAGTGTAACACTTTTTGTTCCTTATTTCTTATTGCATGCAAAGTTTTTATAACTAGTAATAATATGGTTTTTGTGGAATTAACAATTCCACTTGTAACAGAAGCTGCAAAATACTTTTTGCGTGTAACTAAATGAACCCATCGTAACTCATTGAGAGTCCTCACAGTACATAATTTTATGTGTAGTAGTCAACAAGCAAAATAAATAATTTCTGTCCAAATCTACTGTAAAGGCTAGCTGAGCTCTGAATTACTAGTTGATAACATTGATGTGTGTTTATGAGTATATTCTATACATATATGATTTTATTTATTCTCTCATGAGAAAAAATTTTGTTTTTGCAAATTAACAAGGAAAAAACAAGATGAGCCCCACCACTCCCTTTTTAAGATTTTATGTATATGATACTTTCTACAAGTTTTTATGCATATGTCAATCAGTATATAGTAATCGAATATGAACTTGAAATCAACTAAGAAAGCAAAATGCAAAAGCATTCTTTTTTCTTGACTTAATAAGCTTTTGATGTGCTTCACACATTTAAATTAGAGTGATTCCTTATTGCAAAGGGTTATATAAATTTCAATTATTATCAAGTTTTTGAGTGGGTACAGCACTGATTATATATTATGTATAGCCTCGCCCTAATCGCTAAATGGACAGAATGCCTTCAAGGCTCTGAATTAAAATCAGATAAAAACTGAATATTTCATGAAGACATTAATTGATTCTTATTGGTTGACATGCTACTAAATCAGAGATGAAATATGATATCAATTTTCAATTCTGTAGATGCAACAATCAATAGCTACTTTTAATAAATAAAACCAAGTTTAATATTTACTTTATATTGTCTGTTATGTGTCATATGACTTAAATATTCCACCTACTCTAGAAAATGAGACAGAGAACTGTATATACGATATATGTATGTGCTACTATTTATTTACATAAATGTAACATTATGACGACTACCGCACTCTTCTACTCAATTGTGGTTATGCGGTTGTAACAAAGTTGCCACAATAAAAAAAAGTCAATTATGGTATTATGCTGAGTGATGTAGAGAATCTGACTGAGAGTGCAGATGTTTCCAAGTTTGCATACACTTGATCTTAGATCACACGGTGACCAATAACTTTTTTACATGTCGGAATATAACAACTTTTGAGGTAGACAAACCTTGCTAAAAATGTGATATAATCTTCATTTAATATATTATATGCATTTTGCTTTATTTTTTAACAAGATGCATCTGCACAACAATAAATGTCTCAAGAAAAAAGTTACGCACTTTTAAGTCCTGTCCTGCACTTATGTTAAACCATTTAGTTTTTTATATTGCCATCGCATTAAAGATGAACATGCAAAATCACTAACATTTTACACATGCACACAACATTAAATACCAAATGTACAGGACAAAAATTATCAACCGATCCGGTTGTTGCTGTTAGAGTCAAAATTGTGTTTTGTTTAGTTACAAGAGTATGTAATATGAAGTGGTTTACAACAACACTACAACATGTTCAAGTTCATATTGTTTTTTTCTAAATAGCTTCAAAAGGCTCATTTGTTCATCCATAACCATCATCATTAAATCTTATATACTTAATGTAAATCTGTAGTAATCGTAATATAATCTTAAGAGGAAAATTGCTAAAGATGTTGCTTCTTCTTGGCAATTCACGTCATAAAATCTCAAAGCGGCATTCTACAATGGAAACAAGGCTCTCAACTATAGCAATTTTCTTTTTCGTCTTCGTCGGTTCGGTAGTAAGAAGTCTTCTTTAAAACTGAGAGACTCATATCATCTGTTGATGCCACATAAATGTTGATCTTAGCAAGAAAAACTCAAAGTGTTGTTGTTATAATGCATCACTTCAACTCTTAAAAGAAAGTCATGTATACTCAAATAAAGATTATGGCATTTCACATGGTTTATTGCGAATAATGAACTTCTCTCTTTAAAATCTTGCCTTGTCTTTCTACTTGATTAACTCATCACTCCCATTTATTTATAACTACTAATACATATATGAAAGCTGCTAACGTAATAAATAACATGTAACATAAATTGAATGCAAATACATAATACAGCATTCTTCTTAAACTCATTATGCATTCATCCAGCATGCAGACCATCATATTTTTTTCTTGACGAGTCTTCTTACACTCACTCCACAAGACATCTTTAAAACTTCAACATTGATTATCGTTATGAATATATATTTTATATACTGATTCAAAGATTTTTAAAATAAGGCTTGGCTTGTCGTTCTTTCTAGGCACAGCATATAAGGTAAGGCACAAAAAGTAGACAAGAATAGACCAAGTGTGAAAATAAAATAAAAAATCAAGAGATAAAAACATGTTGAAAGAATCATTGAGCACATTTGAGGTATGGCATACAAGATGCAGTATGAATTTGATTACCATCTCAATTAGAATCTATTGTATGCTACAACTCAAATTTCAAAGTCTATGTTCTGCTTTATATACATCTATGATCCTAAGCTTGAGATATAGAAATGAAAACTCTTATTGGTAAAAATTAATCGTTGCTTACCTCATAACAATTCCGGATTTGTCACTCAACTAAAATACTTTTCTACAAAGACTTATCTCACTTTTCCACTAGTAGTAACACAAAAAGCAATACACATTGCACTTTGAACTGATATACCATGAAAATATAGAAATGTGCAACTGTAGTGTATTACTTATGCTGCGAATGTAACTATTTGTCTCTTACAGAAATTTGCAGAGTCAAGGTGAAGGTGCAAATTAGATTACTCACAAAATTTGTACATGTGTAATCAGAGATGAAATATGATATTATGTTAACAGAGTTGAACAGATTGAGTGTATGTAGGAGCAGCGTCAAGTCCTAATATAAGAATACATACAATAAAATGACTCTACTTATCCAAATTCAATTGGGATGAAGATCATATCAAAAACACAATCAAACAACTGTGCAGCTGAGTAACAAACAATAAGCATAAACTTTATATTGTTGTCTTCATAGCTATCTATAGTTAATATTGACTACTCTTCTCTTATATATATAATGCAACAACGACTGCGAGTATAATATTACTTACATTACATGAGCTTGCTTTACTTCACACGCGTCGTTTACTAGTTGAAATAATTATCTTTGATCTGGATCATCTTATTATTATTTTGTAGACTCTTTATCTATCCTTCAACGTCAATCAACTGCTTTGGTTACAATTGTCTTTTTAACCCTTCTGCAACTTACACAACAATATGTGGCTTTAATTCTTAGATAAGTGAGCAAAGAAAATGCAGTAGCTCTCGAGATAACAAAATCAATAAACTTTATTGAATAAAGTAGATATTTCTGTATACTAATACATACTGCAATTTGCTGACAGTATGGTTGTTAAAATTTGAATCGAAATTACACTATTAGACAAACATACTCCAAGTTCAAAATATTTCTCACCCTCAACAAACTTTTAATAAAATTGAGTATTATTTATTTTTTACATATCTTAGTGAGTAATAAATCAGAAACAAGGAAACCTTAGAAAAATTAAATTAGAATCATGTATAGCTCTAATAATGCTGTACTACTCTATGAAGGGCGCTGGTCAAAAATCATGTTACATGGTGTAATCATAATAAATATGTAAATTAATACACAAATCAATAATCAATCAATTGTATAAACGTACACCTATTCAACTTTATATCTAATTTTTTTTTGCATGTATACCTGGTTTTCTGTATGTGTATAGAGCAAATTACAAAATTTTACGATTCTCATCTGATAATTTGATAACGATGTTCGTACTGTATACATGAATTTACAGAACTAAACGTATGCAAATTGAATTTATTTTTTCTTCTATAGAGCTGATTAGTTTTTTTTATTTCTATTAATCTAAATTAAATATGTGCATAAAAGTACACATGTAAAATATATGCAACGTGGGTTACATACGTATATTGCACAAGTTTTTCATTTGACTCTTCAACTTTATTAAAGTTAATGTACAAATAGATTTAATACTTTTTATATACAGTTGTTATGTTATGTGTATAACATTCTGCTTAATTCTTCTCAACTCAGAGGAAAAACTGGTGACACAAAACGACAACAAGAAAATAAATATAATAAAAGACAAGTCATCGTTCTTGATAAAGTAGCCTAGCCTAAAGCTTAAAAACTATACAAGTGAAGGTAAAAGAAGCAGACAAATTAGTAACAAAAAAATCTCAACGACCATGTTTGACTCTCTTGTTTAATTAATTAAACTGAAATGAACTTTTATATACAACACTTGTTCTGCTTCTGAACTTGTATAGCATTGTTTCTATTTTGTTCACTTTGTTGTTGTATCATTCAATTTTACTAGAACTTGGTTTGCAATAAAAAAACGTACAAGCAAAACAAATCTATATTTTGAATCAACATAAATAATGTGTAACTGTGTAATACTCATTGCTCAGTCCTGACATATTTGTTGTATATTGATTTGATTAATTCCAACTTGTTTTTTTTGCGATGGCATGAAGTTGTCGTTGTGTCTATGTTGTTTTTTGGGACACTGATACCTAAATCTCATGAGTTTTAGTTCACCTTGTTTTAGATTTATGAGTTCTTGTATGTACTGGAAGAAAGGAATGTAAATAAATATTAAATGACATGACGACAATGACTTTTATATAGTATAAAATTTATACTACATCAATTGAAATTGAAATGCAGGTTGACTGTACGGTGTGTACACAGTATACAATAAAGTAATAAAACCTTATGTTCTTGTAAGTAATATATTATATGAATCCACTGTACTTGTCAAGTCAACAATAGTTGCATGTATATAGGAAGCAGCAATTGTAATTAAAAGTAATTAATTAGGACACCGTCGCAACGACTACCACAATAATAAACATTTTACTACAGCTCACTCACTCAGTCTTTATATGAGACAAATTAGCATTGTCATTGAATATTGGTTGATCACACAATACTTTTTTTTATTAATTTATTCTATTTATATCATCATCATACACATATTTTTCTTTTTCAATTTTTTTACAGAATATATTAAATATCTGTCTAATAATTACTCTAACAAATACTTTTCATAAAACTACAGGCACTGTTTACAGAATATAGCACTTTAGTGATTTGAATATACTATCATCATATTGATATCTAGTTTGTATTACAAGTTTATAGAATAGCAAGTATATCTTTGAGTGAAGATTTTTTTAAGTTATCAGAATATATAAATGTTGTTTGAGTTTAGGATTGTGAAGATTCATATATAATTTGAGAATATATGTATATGTATATTGCCTATTTGGTTTTATATATTGTCATAATATAATATTAATAATATTAGAAATAATCAGCAAGTCAAGGATTTTGATTATAAAGAGCAAGTTCATTCATCACTGAGTACTCAACAGAGTAAATAAGCATTTGTTTGTCTGACTCCATTTCAATAACCTATAACATTTGAAAAAGAAAGTTTTGGTTCATTTTAAGAATTTTAGTAATTTTGTGATATAAAGTTTACCTTTCTAATGTAACGATCCAATTGCTCAGAACTTATTTGAGTTACAATGGTCTTGAAACATTCCATAACACTCTCTAACCCTGTGCATTCCATCAGTTCTGCTTTGTGATCAACAATAATTGCTACAGCAAATTTAACCATGACATCTACGCCATGCAACATCACCAAATCTGAAACAAATAAATAAATTAGTTTTTTTTAAAACTACATTCCATACAAAACTGGACAATTAAATTACCAAGAACACGAACTGCTACACCAACAGGAAATTGTGAAGCAAACATAGTAAGAAACCATGGTGCAGCATATAATGATGGCAGGACATCATTGTGATACAAAAGTAAATGAATATCAGAATCTTGATCATGGATTAAACGAGTTAGTTGATACAGCTTGACTTGGAGACCAAACATATCTTAAGTAATTTGTAAAAAGTAAAAAAGAATCAAAAGGTCAGTCTTTTAAAATATTAGTATTTTTTGTGAATAGCATATTCACAATTTAAATAATAAACAGTAATTGACTAAGTCCTCACCAGGCTTGTAATGTTCTCTTGCTCCGAGATTAAACATGAGATATTTTAATACAGAAAATGCTTCTTCTTCCTCTAACTGTATAATAAATCAAAAATATACTTGTATGATCACAGCAACAGGTTGTTGGTGATATAGTATAGTTTCTTTCTTACATGCATCAGAAGTAATCCAGCAACGAAGCTCAGTCCTTGACAATAGCCTACATCTGTATCAAGTAATGAGTAAGCCTTGAGAATATTAAAAAGTGCCAATTGTCCTGATCCTAATGGACTACTGAAATAACTGTGAGTCGGAAATGTACGTCCTGTTCAAAATATGTAATATTAATTATATTTTTTCCCCAACTTTATGTATTGTATGATTTTTACCAAGATCAATAAGTATAGCATGTTGATGAGAAGTCAATTGACGAAGTAATTCTTCATATGGAACATCAGGATTGGCAATTGAACTTAGAGGACGTTCTTTTCCAAGACTCCATTGTTGAATAAAAAATTGCCAAACTTGTCCTAAATTATTCAAAAGATTCTTATAATAATCAAATTCAAATAGAAGGAAATGCATTTATATTACAAAGTATTCTTACCTCGTTTGTGTTTTGGTATTCCTGCAACCAAAAATACAAAGATAATAAGATATAGTTACACATATCTAGCTAGTTAGACCAATTTAGCTTTTTATCTCTTTACCTCTGATAACTGCAGAATTCAGTAATTGGACATCACATTTTGTTTTAGGATCAATTTGAGCTTGACTCATTATTAAATCCCATGTATCACTGAAGAAAATAATATTGTTAGCATTTGAAACTGATACTGAATTTCACATGAATAAATTACCAGGCTTCCTCATCACACGTTCCTAATGTAGGATATGAGATTTTGCATCTCTTGACATTAGCTTCTTGTTGCTCAGCTGTTTTAACAATAATAAAGACAAAAAGTAAAGGAAATATTATGCTACAATTCTTAAAGTAGATTCTTAAATTCATAATTGTCAAAAAAACCTTTTAAAGTCAGATTTTGTTTCTCCATTCTAATTAGTAGAATTTGTTGTCTTATAGCTGTTTTCCATAATTCCCGAATTTCTTCTTGACTTCGTTTTGGACGAAAACGATGATTAAGTGAAGTCCGAGTAGAAATTGGAGTAGAAGAATTGTTATTGTACATCATATTATTTGTTGTTGACACAACTCTGTCAGATTGTGAAAACTCTGGTGTATTACTAGGTGAGACCACTCGTTTGAATATTGCGTGACGCCAAGAACCGCTAGGACGAACCATAGGATTAATTGGACCAGAAGATGAATTAATATTTGATCCACTAGATGATTTTGACTGAGGACCAACTTTGAGAAATCTGTAAACAATGCACATGCAAATATTGAATTTGAATTTTAGCTCATTACAATAAATTCCCAAAAAGTCTTTCTTTCTTACATATTCATCATTGGACTATGTTGTTTGCCAAGTGTTGGAGACTGTGGTAGCAATTGATGAACATCTTTTTGTTGTTGTTGTTGTTGTAACGCTGGATTTGGACTTGTTGAGAGTCGTCGATTACGAATCTCACATCTAATCTTGTCACCACTCAAAGCACCAATTGTCGAAGATCTACATGTGCAATAATTTTAATAAAATTGTTCAATTCTAAATGCTGTACAAAAAACTCTATGTCTTTGACAAACACTCTTTGTTTATCCTCACGCTGCTCATGCCATTATTCTTTTTATCTTTACATATGATTAATTAATGAAAAATATTTAATGTAATAAATTAATTACACAAATCCTTACCGCGGTCTGCGAAATGACTCGTTTTCCAAGGGTGAGTCACTAACTATCATTGAATAATTATTATTTGGTGGTGTTGAAGTAGACGTTGTCGTCTGTTGTTGCTGCCTCTCAAAATTTGCTGGACTGTAACGATCAGAGGGGCTACTATTTCCATTCAACTCCTGTAGTAATTCAAAAAATGCAATAATATAATACACAATCATATGCTTTTTACTTCACAACTCTCAGGTAAGAATGATACGTAACAATCATTTTTTTCTCATTCCTCTAGGCAAACTACACCTGGATTTTTACCCTTCTCCTATTGTATAATATACAACACAAATGCAAATACACCTGTATGTACTCAATAGAACAAAAAACCAACGAGTACCTCTGTCTCTGAGAATTACAAGGCCCTTGCTACATGTATTGTAGTATATACGCAACATAGAAGTAAGTAAATAATTACAACAACGTGTATGGCATTCTGCTACTACTACTAACCTACTATTCAAGTTAAGATTGTCATTGTCCAACAGAAGAATAATAATAAAATATAAATATATAAATACTGACTGACTACAGAACAATCGAATAAAATTAATATTTTTATCTACTCACCTTTCCTTGAAGAATAACATGATGTGGAAGACTCAATTCTCTTAATGGTCCATTCAAGCCATGATTGAAATTGCTCTCTTTCACTTGTTTTCGTTTGAGGAACTGATCAAAGGAATTGGTCAGAGACCGTTTGGCTTTCATGAGAATAGCTCCAGAGCCAAGATACTGATGGAGAAACTCATGTCTGTTGTAAAAAAAGAATCACATTACACTACAAATGTATTTGTATGTACACTATGAGTCATGTATTATATAGAGAGAAATCTAAATGTGATGACTGCTTTTCATATATAATACAGTTGTTATACACTATAATTGGTAAACGTCTGTGCAACTTTTAGAAACTGGAGATTACTATATAATACACATGATATACACAGAGATCACAAATGAAATCCAAGTCTCAATTGTTATTCTCGAAACGTAGTTTTCTATCTACATATTTTTCCACAATGGTCATTTATTGACTGTTTATATGATGAATAATCCATGTAAAATGAACTTTGTATTTGCACGACAACAGCAACAACGCCACAACATATAATTTTGCATTCTGACACGGAGAGAATGACGTATATTTTAATGGTGCACATGTGCTAATGCCAATCCAAAAATGTAAATTTCATCTACTATTTATATACACTATAGTCTTTTATATGTGTGTAAAAATATTATTTATACGTTGACAACAAAACAGTAGCAGTAGAGGTGTCTACTTTACACAGGAAGCAACTGACAATATGACACAATTATATAGCTTCAAGTGACAATATATAGAGGAGTCATTAATATTGTATTTTTGTCATCACATAGGCAATTTTTTAGATAATACTTATCTTAAAAAAAACGTTTGGTAGGGTTAATGAATCGGAACTTTTTTTCAGATTTGATTCATATAATTCTATGAAACTCATCTAAACTTATTTTGTCCAAGGTTATATGATGATCGTTATTTGCATGAGTCATAAACTAAATACTAATTTACTATCTAATCTATATATATATAAACAGCAGCTATCTCATATATTGATTGACTTAGTTAGTCACAGACTGTTATCTGTCAACAACGTCATGAAACATAAAAAATTCATAATATTTATATCCTACTTTATGCACTTTTATAATGCAACTATAAGTTGTTTTTGTCATAGTATATATATAGCCAGTTAGTATCTATAGAATACATATAGTTTATAGAATATATGGTGGCATTACCTGCTTTCAGCAGTGTCATGAATATGTTTAGCTTGTTTGCTTTCACAGTGAGCCCGAAGAAGCATCATTAACAATTCATTTTGTTCTTGAACACTTTGTGGCTCTGCACCATGGAATTTGGCCAAAATATTGGTTTTGTCTTCCTCTGGTAGATTCTCAATGCGTTTCATAATAGTCAAAAGTACACGGTGATCTTCATTCATGATTACTGTATATGTGTCAAAAATACAACAATTTTTATAGGATATGTGATAAATGTTGTGCATAAAGATTTAGACTTACCTTCAACTTCTGAACAAAGACGATTGTACCAAACCATAGGACAGTGATCACAAGATTGTAAGTGATGCTCTTTCTTGAAATTTTCTTGAGCTACAAAGTGTGCTTGTGCTAAAACTGCAAAAGGAAAAATACATTGCATTTAAAATTAACTAGGAAGACACAACAACATAATCAAAGAGTCTCAGTAGAGAACTTTGAGTAGTACACAGACTGTTATAAGAATAGACTTTAGCTTCATGTATATGTAGTATCAGCATAAAAAGTCAACTCAAGAAGGTATTATACAGAAAATGCAATAAAAGAGTTATGTAAAAACAACAGCACGAGTTAGATGTGGTTGTTGGTAACCTAACCTGGTAGTTGTCTTTTATGTATCTACTTTGCTTTACATTTTTGGCTTCCTTGCACAAAGAAGTTGACTAAATGACAGTTTCAAGGCTAAACCGGCGCAACACTTTATTCAATATTCAAGAGATTGAGTAATTTAGTAAATGACATGTAAAGAACACATGCAATAGACAACCTTAACCAATTGTGAGAAATTACTAGAGAAAATTTATATTTTAGACAAGAAGATACACAAAAACCACAGTCATTCAGATTCCTAACACATAATCCTCTTGTTACATTATTAGTTTCATTTACATATATATGTTTATCTGTTGTTCTTCTTTAAAACCACTTCAAAATGTTTCATACAAACTTATTGTATGATGCACCAAACTACAAGTTGAGCCATTAAAACTACTCTGATTGCAAAAAAAACTAAAAAAAATGATAGCAAAGACTGAAAACTCGACACTAAAAAACTGTATGGTGCAGTGACAACAGTATGACTAAAAATGAAGTTTTTTCTCTCTCTGATACAAAAATACGTCAAAGCGAGAGACACAAAGCTGCTGTTCCATATTGAATTATTGATAAGGAAACGATGAGTCTAGTTGAAACTCATTAAATCGATCACTTCCCATATAACTATAACTTTTTACTTGCACTACATATCAAAAACACAATCACATTATTATTGTTTGTCTCACTCTCACCTACTACATATATACTAACATGCACAGAAAACAATCATAACAAAATGTAGGTGCCTATAATGTATTTTATATCTCATGTGTAAATACTATTCTGTGACAATCAAGAGCTTCATATAACATGAATTCGACAGATTTTATGTAGGTTGAAAAACATAATATTATTACAGTTCATAGTTTAATATTTTTCTAATATGCGTTAGCATGCTCCTGATTCTATTAAATTTTAGAACCTTATATAGTTATATAGTTTGTGTAGAAGGAATTCTACAACTCTCTATTTAATAGAAATAGTGTATAGCGATAGCATAAAGAATTAGCAAAGCACGATTATATATATATATTACATAAATAATAATATTATTTGGAACAAGCAATTTCGCATGGAAGAACTAGAATAAATAACAAATATAATTTATGTGCTAACCTTTTAATACATCAGCAGCTACAGCATCAGACTCACAACGGAATACATAGGCCACATAGTAATAGTCCTGATTAGCTGCAGTTCCTCTTTCACGACAAATAAACCCAAAGCATTCTTTGCTAATTATGCCCTACATAAAAATAGAGAGTGTTAGCATAAATTAAAAATTAAATGAGATTCATACATAATATATAAAATAATCTAGACGCATTTACACTTGTAAAGTGTAGACAAAAATTTGAGAATTGTGTTTTGCTAATGCTGAGACGAGACAAAATGCAAAGTTTTATATTTGCACTGCTTGCTTGCTGACATGACATATTTTTATTTTTTTTCTTTAGTATCAATTTGGCCATAAAGAATTCATAATATTAGTTATGTGTCAACACTTTTTTCTAATTGAGAGTAATAAATACTAAACTGAACCTTGAACTACCTTATATTACTATAAATAAATATGTAGTTACGTACTACTATGACTTTTGTTTTCTGTTTTGGTACACAACAGAAATGATCAAAACAAGAATATAACTATTACTACTCCTATTTTTAATGTGCTTTATTGCCTCTATAAAAGTTTTAAAAAAACTTACTTGAGACAATTGGTAAATGTCTCTAAATCCTTTGCAAAATAAAGTGCTTTTGGCATCTGGGCTGATAATTCTCAATTCTTGTTTACCAATAATCAAAATCATTGTTCGATTGTAATGCTGGCTTCCAGTCTTCTATAAAACAAATTTATATGTTAAAAAGTTACCAAATATAAATAGTATAGTAAATTGTAATTCTTACATTTGTTTCTAAAACATGAGTTTGAGGTCTTGGAGAATGACCAGTAGACATTGCTCTACCCCTAGGTTCAGAAGGAAGTGACAAGCTTTTGACTAAACAACCATCACCACTTGGATGTCGACGACGTTCCATAATTGTACTACCCTGTGCAGTAATATCTTGCAATGGATGTGGAAACTTTGATTTAACTAGTGGAGAAATACTATCATTAGCTTCTGATTTCAATCCATTAGATTTTTCCCATTCCTCATCTTCTTGTTCTTCTTCAGTTGCTTTTTGTAATGCTGTCAATGGATCTGAATTACAACGTTCGTACTCATTTCCAACTTCCGGTTGTTTTCTTCCATTAATATTTGAAGAGCTATCAGTCTGATCATTCTCATTGGATGTAGTGATATTAATTGCAGGCTTGTCAAATGAACCTGAGTCACTTCCAGATTCCTATAATATAGACACAATACAAATTGTATATATCTATAAATTTACATACTTGAAAAAATATATTGTTTTACCTGAGAACTACTCCGTCTACTCTCTGTTCCTGAATCACGCCTTTCTCTTGTCATCACCTTTTCAATTTCATGACTTTTAAATTTGTCCAGAGCTTCATCAATAAACGAGAGTGGAGCTTTGCGACAAGACATTCTAAGTTTGCCCAAATATAATACCTAATAAAAAATATATTATAAACTCATTTCATCATTGATATCAAAAGCACAAAATCCGTTTTGTGGTATTACCTCAAAAGTTATTGAATCATTTGTAAAGGATGTCAGATCATTAATTCCAGCAACAGCCGAAGATTGCGTTGGTCCAGATGCAGTTTTACATGTTTTTGAGGCTTCTTTCATAGTTGAAAGAATCTCAGTTACCTGAAACAACCAAATATAATATATATGGATTAGCAAGAGTTTCAAATTAGAACAAACTATATACCTAATATTATAGAAAATAAATATGTATAAAAAGGTACAAAAAAATTACTAACATGCTGAATTTCATTTAGAAATAATTTTGATAGAGATTGTGAACTTTTCCCTAGAGTACTATTATAAGACATGCTTGAGGTGTATTATATAAATTTTTATAGAAAGTATAAAATTGAAAAATTCTAAGCACTTCCTAGTACACCAAACACTAACTGACCAACTAAATGTCTATGAAACAACTTTTCAGTTGCTTCTTCTTCCAGACTATATTTTCCATTTAATAAAAATAAATGTGTCTCATTCACTTTTCTTGTAAGTACTCTCACATTTTCTTTATATATTACTCATTATGCAATACACATTAAAAATCATAAAGTAGTAGTAGTACATAATTGTACATATTATTTGTCTTTTTGTTGGTCACGTACGACAATTTTTATACGGTTACAATATTTCAACTCAGCAATTTTTCATTGCAATATTTTCACTCAACTCAGTCAGTAATATGCATACTTATATACACTAAAAGCAATTAAAAAAATTTTCAAAGTGGTTATATCGTCTCTTTCGTGGAAAATTCTTTAAAAGTATATTTCTCCGACACTAATAAAATTAATTGGAACTCTGAGTAATGCTACATTTGATGACAAGACAATTTAAAATGTGCATTCGTGTGATATATATAAAATACCTTAATTGCATACATTTAATATTAAAGTAAAACAAAATATATTTTTATGAAAACATACATTGACTGAATGACGCTGGCGAACTAATCTCTCATGTTGACTTTGGATAATAATATCCGTTGAAGTAAATTGCTCAGGTAATGAAACCATTTTATCCAGTCGTCTTAACTTCCAAGTTGGTGCAGAGTGTCTTCTGGAAAGAGAAGCACCAGAATTTTGACCTTGAGTGGTAGTCACAGTACTACCAATCGGTATTGTCATTGTATTCATTGTACACTTTTGTTTGTCTCACAACATTTGCAATTGTTTCAATCACTATACAATATAATGTCACTTAATAATATGTATACACCAGGAATGTATTAGTTCTCATTTGAAGTTTAACTATGAATTGCAATATAATATATATAGAAATAATAAAATAAATGCATGTCAGGATGAGGAAGTCTGAGTCACCTAGAAAACATTAATGCTCTACATATGTAAAGAGTGAACAACTCTTCTTTCTCTCAAGTACATGTTACATAGGCATTATCAGACCTCCACAGATGTAAAATGTCCAAAAATAACTTGGGAATTCGTTGAACTACTACGTTATATATATTTATTATTACTTCGTACTAAAACTCTTACTGTGTCACAGGAAATTTCAACCTAAGAAGAATGTATATCAAAATCTTTTGACTGTATGTAACTACTGCCCTATTACTAGTTCTTGTAAAAACTCAATTTAATATTGCACAATTTGTTCGACTTCACTTGAGAATCAGTGTAATAATAAAAACCAACAAGCTCATGTAATGACTTTTTACTAACTCACTTTCACATTTACAATGTTTATTTGAAGTATGGATATTACTATTCCATAATTCTCTAATGCTTCATGTAAGTGTAGTACAATACAACTGACACCTTCGACTTTGAGCTTATTATATATAGTTTAATAATAACTTCCTATACATATCGTTGTGCCAAAGTAGTTTAGACATCAACATGCTACTAGCCTGACCTTCAAAGAATTTTGAAACATGAACCAGAACAATGTGTATATATATATATATATATGATTAAGGTTTTAAGTTTAGAAATATATCTAAACTGATATAATACAGCAGCGTGATCATGAATTACTTAATTGAAATTTGGTAACTAAAATGTAAACTTCTCACAGTCGGTTAGACAGATGAGAATACCACTTAACACTATTACTAAATTTGCGAGTGTGTCTAGTTATTTATGATAAAGGTGAGCTAAAACAATGTGCACCTGTAATTCACAAACAATAAATACAAACTACACAATCCTATGGAAGAGTTTTGGGTCTAAGAAGATATTATGTACATGTATGCAAATTTCACCTCATATACGCTCTCATCTCTCTCTCTCTCTCTCTCTCGTCTTCTCCTTACTTCTTTTGGCTCAAAGACCAACTTACGTATTATTTTAGTTGTTGGCAAATGTTTTTAAAATGTAAAAACTCAAAACAGTATTTATTTATATGATTTACAACTGAGCAAGATTTCCTAGCTCTTTTTATGACGTATGTGTGTGACTTATCTTATATTCACTTGTGTGCGCATATGTGTAATAAACAAAAAAGAAACTGGAAGATGATAGACGTGTGAAGAAAGAAAAAAAACGATAAGTGAGACTCTGAGGATTGAGTGAAACTGAAGCAAACATCTTAATCATAAACATCTTTACAGCTCATTCAGTGAAGCTCATTAACTAATGTAAAGTAGCTATTTTTCTCCTATCTGGACATAAGATACATACTTATATTTAACCTTTATATATTGACAGTATAGATCATAAGAAATTAGTCTTATATAATCCTGAGTGTAATGAATATTCATTTCAGCTTGACTAATAATGGTATGTAAGTATTATATAAGTTCATGAAAAGTAAAATTCTTACCGGAGTTTCAACAGTAGGAGTAGTAATTGTTTTTGTAGCAGTAGTAGGATCAACAATAATCTTTTTAACAGCAATAGTATTACTACTAGATTTTGATGAAACAGAAATTGTAGTTGACTTTGCTTCAGTTAATGAGCATTGACCACTAGTAATTGCCATTGTTGATGATAAACTCACTTTCGAATTGGAATGATATGGAGAATATAATGTGAGAGGAACTGTAATCATTTCTATCAATGTGAAATTAGTAAGCTGTACAATATTTTTTTTTGTCGTATGCTCTAGATGAGTATCTTATCACTTAACTTAAGTGACTTAAGTCAACTAAGAATATTTTTTGGAAATAAAATGCGTCAATTATTTGAACACCATTATTAGTACTAATCTTCACTTTTTAACAAATGAAATGAGATCAAGTCAAAAAGAAGAAGCCGGTACGTCTAGAGAAAAACTCGATTCTAGACTCTTAGCTAAGAATTGAATAGACCGTAGAAAATTAAGAATTTCTTCTTTTACATGTACACAGCTTTAGTCGACTACTGTTCGCGTAACTAGTGCAACACTCATTCCTATATAACAAAAATTGTATTCGTGGGCGATTTTCTTCACATGTAGTAATCTTAAAAAGATCAAATCATAAATAGAACTTCTTCTATATAATATGCATAAGGTACAGAGTAAAAAAGCTACATACATATAACAACTACTCACACTCTCATAAAAAGTAGTTTAGACTTGACCGAGTGTAAAACAAACATGAAACTTAAAATATATATGTCGACATGTTAAACTTCTCAAACTCTGTGAATATTAAAATAATGTAGATTGTGAGCAACCCTGATGTGTTTTTGTCATTGTCAGAATTGCTAACTCGGCAGTTTTGTACATCACAATATCACTATGATTGCACGTGCAAAAAGAAATCTTAACTAGACTGCACATTTACAAATTGAGCTGAAACACTTGAGAATGTGCCAAAATTTTAAATATATATAGTCAGTGAATATGTTCAAAAAAATAACATCACTGGTTATACATAACATGTAAAAGTTGTCTTTTCACAATTCAACTTTGCAATATGGTCCAGAAGGTTTTTGGCTTTACTAAAAAGACAACCTTTGAATGTAACCTTTGCCCTGTTTACTACTTTTTCATGAGTCTACTCTGTTAAGTTTTTTCTTATAGATTTTTGAGATTATGATGGTGACGTGAGTAAAGCTTCCGGTATTATTAATTAGCCGTAGAGACTCAACTTGAGAGAAAGAGCACTTGTTACATAAAGAGATTATGACGCATGGTCAATTTTTGTAATATAAAAATTAGAAGCGCTACATGTGTATCTCATCTATCTAAAAGGTACTTAAATATATATTTCCTTACATTAATGACACATGTGTGATCTTTCCATAGAAAGATATGACAATTGTCTAAAATCTATGAAAATCGACAAATACATAAAAAGTATGACTTTATTTTATTGGATATCAAATTCTATAATTATTAAATGTTTATTACATAGTTTTTGATATGCAATATAATCTTCAAACTAAGATTAGTACTACTACTGAATAATATTTAGATGTTCAGTTCTGTTTAGTTACACTCAACTAATTTTAACCATAATCAAGGTTTACTACTACTGCATGCTATTTTAAATGCAACCAGGAACAGCTCTCAGTGTAATCACATCAAGCCTCTGTCACATATCGGCAAGTGACAAAGCCATTTGCTATTGCGTTTGGCAATGACCTCCTTTTAGAGAAAAAAACGAATTTTCACTTTAGGGAACTCTTTAAATTAATTGTGAGTTAAAAAAGAGAAAGACTTTTAGCCTTCTAGTACGGCAACAAACAAATGTCACTTGTGTATACATCTATAAATTTGCACTATTAACAAAAATAACAACACATATTGAACACAAGCTAAGTTTATCAACTGGAGAAACTGTATGCAGTGTTTGATAGATATCAAAGAACGAGACCGACAAATCAATTGGTTTAGTTTTAACCTCATAATTGAATGGGATCAGTTAAAAAACCTTGTCTTGTGCTAGTTGTCATAAGCTTTAACTTTAGCTTTAACTCATTACAAGATAAAATTTGTACAAGACATAAATAATATATCAGTTAGCATGGGATATATGTGTGTAAACTGTCTTTGTACAAGGCATATCTAATGCGAGACATGATAAAAATTTATAATGTAAAGATTAAGAAGTAACCTTGAACCAAGTATAAATATATATACTAACTAAAAGACATACTCATATATAAAGTATATATGTTATATATATACTCATCTCCAGGAAATTAATTGTTCTCATACAAGCAAACTAAATTTACATTTAGATTGAACAAAGTCTTACCTGTGCATCACTCGACGCAGAG
Organism: Oncopodura yosiiana; assembly: GCA_009869805.1. NCBI lineage: Eukaryota > Metazoa > Arthropoda > Collembola > Entomobryomorpha > Oncopoduridae > Oncopodura > Oncopodura yosiiana. Next base: position 25,508 of record VCNE01001035.1, read on the forward strand.
AAGAGCCGACAATGTAAATATATGTCATTTGCTTTGATAATCAATCCAAAATATTTCTTATCATCATCCGTCTCTCCAATTACTGGAAAACTACGAAGACAATCCCATATATGTGACTCAAATAGAGTTAGCCCACTTTTAATAGATGTGACGGCAACACGATCATTTTTGACTAAAAGAACCGTCTGAAATATATAATAAAATATACATGCAGAAGAAGAACACGAATTAAAATTTATCTATTATAAATACTACTGACATGCATTAGGAGGTAGAACTACAATGTACACATTATGCTATGACTATGATACTATGATATGAATAAAACAAGATCAGAACATCAGAGCGATCAACAAAAGCAGCTACTAAAGATGTTGTGTGCTTGTATGTGAAACAAATTCTCAAAAAGCACGAACAAGATTAGCGCATAACCACTAACTAAAGTTATAAATAGTTTTATCAAAGTATAGCAAAAAATTTGCACAGTATGAGTAAAAAGGTTCATCAAATAATTTAATCTTATATTTATACCTGATGACAATCAGAGAAACGGAGAATTTCTGATATGACCCAAGGAAGCATTTGAGGTGTGTAAATACATCTCGAGTCCATCATTGTACTTCCCAGATAATGAACTGTAAAACAAACATCTTTTTATAACACACTAGTACACTATAAATATTTTTATCGTTCTTTGAACATGTAAAATATTTCACCTATGAAATTTCCTTCAGGACTAGGAGCAACTTGATCTTGTTGACTACTAGGAGGTTGCATGTTCATATTAATTGCTGATCCCACTAACGCTGTCACAGACACTTTACTAGTAACACTCATTATATTCACCTTGTTCTCCACATTTAACTCACTAGCTAATTGTTTTTCACCAACTAAAGTCATTTACGCTGTTGTATATATACACAATGCGTAGAGATAGATTATTGACTATATCTATTTTTACTGGAAAATTTGCATATGTAGAGAAGTCATGACACCATCATGAGATAGATAACTGAAATGATATTACGTAACTACTAGCAAATGACTCGCTATACTAACAGTTAGCAAAAAAACAAACAGTATTTCACTTTTTAAAGTTAAGCTGTGCTTACTACTACTCTACATTTTTACATGTTCCATTTTATGCATGTATCTCTAGAATAAAAACACTTGTGCACAAGGAAAAGGATTTTGATCGAGCTACTTTGCCAAGTGAGAAAAATCTTTTTGCGATTTACTTAAACTTTTGTATTCTTGTCTATTTATCACGATGTCTTGAGGCAGCTGCCTTGCCTTACACTACTACTGTCGCAAACATTTAACTAGTAGCAATAGACAACTCCTTAAAAAATTGACTACTACAGAGTATATAACTGTATACTTATGTATTATAGACGAGGAGCCTACATAGACAAATTCTTAGATAAAGTTCATTAAATTAAAACCTATGTATAGATATGATCAAGAACAAAACCAATAGGGAATGTATCTAATATACAGACAGGTTATGAAATGATTCAAATGCAAATAATACCAATTAACTACAATTCAATACATAGACTTATACTAGTTTATCACATAGACAATTTTATAATGGTTCAATAAACGTCAAAAAAATTCTTTTTTATTTTCATTCAAAAACAGAGAGTGGCACACTTCTCTAAAGTTTTATTTTTAAACAATACATAGTACTCAATTATCTGTATACTTTTAATTATTATTTTTAGTATTATTACATAAGAAAGAAGAAAATTGAGCCAGTCAGTACTCAAGTACTACAAACTACAGCTTAACAAACAAATTGTTAATAATACTACAGAAACTATTAACAATAATCATTACATAATAATAGTACAGCTGAAGACTACAACTAACAAACATGTAAATATTTCATAATTTACCTTATTAATATAATACGAAGAGTAAAAATCTATATATTTAACTATTTGTTTCATTTGTAAATAGCTAAAATATGTGACACTACAGATAGTTTAATATATAAATGTATTTACATAGGATCAGGTTTAAGGTCAAAATTCAAGTTCAGTTTGCTTACTTGTAAAACATGCACACAATTAATTATTATGAAATACTAATGTACCAGTGATCGATATCAGAATCATCACTCAGCAATGACGAACGATTTTCCAGTAAATAGTACAGGAAACTTTTCTCTACTATAATACAAAGTGCTTTCCATAGTAGTATATAGTAGATGATGTGATAACATGTTCAATAAAATATTTAGATAGTCGAAGAAAATTTAATTCATACAAAAAAATGTATTTTAAATAAAATTTGTTTCCACTTAAGTGTTAACTGGCTGTTGTTGTGCTTCTTCTTGAGATGAACTTTCTGACAATTCCTGTGTATTTTCATCTTCTGTAATACTTGACTCTTCATTTTCTTGAGAAGAAGAATCTTGTGATACTATCGAAGAATCTTGTGATGTTATCGAAGAATCCTGTGATAATTGAGAAGAATCTTGTGATACTTGTGATGAATCTTGAGATAAATCATCATCTGAAACACTTAATGACTGCTTTATTGATATAATTTCAGAAGCAGGAGGAAGATTAGGAATATTTAAAGGTGTAAGTTCAGGAGCAGGAGGAAGATTAGGAATATTTATAGGTGTAAGTTCAGGAGCAGGAGGAAGATTAGAAAGATTATCATTAGGTTTTTTAAGAAGAGAAGACAAACGATTAGGTCTGGTTACAACAATAAACTTTTTGGTACCAATGGTAACTACACTTTGAGGATAAGGACGAAAATGAGAAGTATTTGCAGGTGTTGTAGTTGTTGAAACTGTTGTTTGGCGTGGAGAAGATGTAGCTGTAATAGTAATAGAAGAACCAATAGAATTTGCAATTGATATAGGAATTAAGCCAGACGAAGAAGAAGAAGAAGTATCTTTATTAGGTTTTTGTTGTTGAATTTGACGCTGACGTTGTTGAATTTGCTGTTGTTTATTAGATGAACTTTGATTTGGTAATTTAAATGGAGCTAAAGGTGGTGGTTTACTATTATTATTAGTAGTGGTATTAATAGTCATGCCTTTTTGTTTTGTTGGCAATATAACTTTTAGTCCAGAGCTTGTACGCATTCCAACTGGTGCACCTGGATTTTTTAATGACTTTTGTTGTTTTAATTGTTGTAAATTACTTAAAACTCCTCCACCTCCTCTTGAAGCAATGGGATGTAGATTTGGAACTGGTGGTGGTGGTCCTTTTCTAGGAATTGATATTGGTGTAATTGTCAAATTTTGTGAGAGTTGTGGTGGTAATTTAGCTTGTTGAATTGGTCTTATCCCTCCTCGTCCTCCTCTTTTCATAGATATTGGAGAAATTGACATACTATCATCCATTTGTCTTAACATTCCTAATCCACTACTTCCTCCAGTAGATGTAAGTTTTGGTACATCAAATCTCTTTTTTAATCCAATTCCACCACGGCCACGACCAAATGAAGCAATTGGAGGTTGAAATAATGGTAGTCGATTTGGTAGTTGACCTTTACTAAATTTATTACTTAGTAGTTTCGGAAAATTAGCACGAATAAGTGGTGGTGGTGGCTTTTTTAGATCACGTTTAATAAAACCAAAACCACTTCCTAATTGTTCCTGTCTATTATCAGTCATTTTTCCTCCTCCTCCATCACAATTCTAGTTTTAGGTATAATCAAAAGAAAAATCATAATGAAATAAATAAATGTAATTAATTGTATAATTAAAATACTTACGGAACAGTAAAAGCTATCATAATCGAGATTCGAAGATATCCCAAGACATTCTGGATGATACAAGCAGAGACATCGTTTACATTGAAGAGTAGGAATTTCTCCTGAGATTCCTATACATCGAATTGAGCAAGGAAGCAATTCTCGACGATTATTACGATTTTGTTTTGGACTTTTGCCCATCATTGCTGTCATTATTACACCAGAAGAAGATTTTGATGAAGTAACAGTAGATGATGAACCCATAGCAGAAGATGTAGAAAACTTATTGGAAAGTCCTTGGTTATATTGTTCAATTGCAGCTTCCATACTCCTAAAATAAAATTATATATTAATTAATCTTATAAGAAGATAATTTTTTTTTATAAAAATGAGATTCTTACTCTGAAAAAATAGGATGAGAATTTCTAAGTGCAGAGATCTGAAACAAGTCTGATTCATCATTCACATTATAATTAGATTCATCTCCTCCTATCATATTAGATAAATCTTTTCTACTTCCTAATTTTGGTGGTCTTCCACGTTTTTTATTAATGTCAGATTGTTCTGGAGACTCTGCTTCTCCAGAAGGCATTGACGTTGCATCTTCCTTTCCTCTTGGATACTTTGGTGGTAACATTCCCATTTGCATAACATCATTATTATTTGATCTATTGTAAACAGAAACAAAAAACACACATATAAGAACTTTTTTGTAATAAAATTTTTTTGTTATTTATACTAAAAACTTACGAATTTTTTTCAGAATTTTTGGATGCTTGTTTTGCTCTTTTCTCTGGATAGAAAACTGACTCTCCAGTAGCATATCTTTTAGGAGGTTGAATTGATCTTCTTGACGAACTACTTGTAGGTGCTACAACTGTTGGCGATTTTGTCATACCTTTAGGTGTTCTTTGCTGCCTCATTCCAAATTCACCTTCACTACCAGATGGTGAATCAGCTCCTCTGCTATTATAATTTCTTCCACCTTTACCTTTTACATTATTAGCAACATAAACACCTTTCCCATCATTTGCAACACGATGTATTTCTTGAAGAGGATCATGTGAAACACGAATTTTAGCAAATGTAAAGTTATCAATAGTAATTTCAGGAATTCTATTTTTTGTAACTGAAACAAACAATTTTAATAATATAAATTTTAAAACAGAAATAAAAAAGAAGGTCATCATTAGAAAAAAAAACTTACTATATATAGCCACTTGCTTTAATGACCTAATTTTTTCATTTTTTGGAGTATAGTAATAAACATCACCAGCTTTTTTAGCATTATTACTACTATGGACTGATTCAGCTCTCATTACAACTTCTCTTTTCCAGCCTATAAAAATAAAAATGTAATAGTTTAATAAATTCATATTTAATGGTACGCTCAATAAATCTTTTGATATTTACCCAGCTCCAAAGGTTTAAGATATATTTGTCTTTTTTCATCAGTTAAATCATCAACACCAACATTTGCTGAAGCATTTCCATTTTGTTTCACTGATGATTTACTATCAGACAACTCCGATTTCACATCACAAATTCTTAGTCGTATAGATGGACCATCTGGTATTTGTAATAAGTGTTTTGGTATTTCAATAGGTTCTTTATGATTACGAATTCTTGCTGTTGATTCAGCCAATTGTTGTAACTCTAAAGCTTGTACAATTTCAAATAAAATCATAGATTGTCCATCAACAACTGGGTACAACGCTTTTTCATCAGCATCTGTATAACCAACTAATGGTGTTTTTAAATTATTCACATCATCAAATCCTAACATTGGATTAATAAGAAATTCTGCATCTTCATCTTCTTCAAAATCTTTAGTCACCTTCTTTGTATCACTATTATTATTACAATTATCAGTACTAACACTAGTAGTAGTCTCTTTCTCTTCTTCTTTCTTTTTGTCACTATTAGTAGAAATAGCAGTAGATAACTTTTCTTCTGCATCACATAATAATTTATTATCTACGTCTACTTCTGAAGCAGTTGATTTATCAGGAGGAGATGATAATTGATTATTATTTGATATTGTTGTTGTTGCTGATGATGATGTTTCAGTTCTTCTGGGTGATCTAGCAATATAACTCTTTTTAGCAACAACAACTGCTGGTGCTTTTGCTGGTGACATTGATGATCGACCTCTTGTAGTTCTGCCAGTAGATTCTATTGTTGTTGTCGATGATGATTCAATTTCTGATTTCGAAGGGGATTTCTCTCCTCCTTTAGCTACTTTATTTTCCATCTTCATTTGAAGACTGTTTTCAATTTACTGAAAATATAAATTAACAATAATTTTAAATATAATTTTGTACTAATTATAATTTATATTTCAATAAAAAATTACTAATTTTGTTTTTCTTACTCAATCAATGTCAAATGTGTATCCCGCTCAAATAAACTTGTTTATATTTTGTTTTTACACTATGACAAAACTACTGATTAAAATTAAATGAGAGATTCAACTGGCAATACTACTTCAAGTATTTGTAAATTATAATAAAAACGGAAATCGTTAGTTAATGCAGCAACACACAAAATGGTGACGACCTCGGAATAGTAAAGACACAAGAAGAAAGAACACGACGAGAAACACTATTCACGTATTCAGTTCTAGTAGAATGCGTTCTGTATTATAATTTAGAATTTGAGTCTGGTGCTTTTATGATGCTCGTCTCTTTTTTTTTCTTCACTCTCGCATGGCCTCATCAAAAAAACGCTTCTATTATATTGTTGTTGACAATAACTAACTTAATTCTCTTGATTTTAAACAGTTGATATTTTCCTGATACATTAATGACACAATAAAAAATATCTCTTTCTTTTTATTATAAAACTTTCATTTTTATTGTATTATATACTCATTATGCACACTCCTATACTACAGAAAAGACCGACAGCAGCATTATTATTGGCGGTCGATGTTATTTTATTATTTTTTGCGTCACCAATTTAACAAAGCAAAATCCATGAATATCTATTTACTAAAATAACAAATCGTGACAATTTATTGACATTAGTTATTCTCATTTTTTGGAAAACATCAATAGTTATTTTAATCATCATATTATGTAGTTATTATTTAAAATATAAAAATTCCACCTGTCATTCTAAAAGACGACGGCGCAGGAATGTAAATTGTTGGATAGCGTTATGCATATGAACATGAATCATGTTTCTTATTGAATTGGTAGTATATTTTATACTTTATAATCTATAAGAGAAATGGCAAGATGAGAACCTTTTATGAGTTTAAAATTAAATATAATGATTATAGTATTGAATTTATTCTCAAAAACATCACATTTACATCAGTGCCTTAAATTATTAGCGTTTTTCTAAATTGTTGATTATTGTATCTTATATGTACTTTAAAAAATGACTTATTATGCTCATGAGTAGATTCAGAATTGAGAATTTGTGACAAAAATAAAGTTTTTTGAGAGAGAAGAGAATGTGCTATTTTCATATGTATGAATTTCTCTTAGGTCATTTTGCATGAAGCAACAAAGTCATTATTACTTTGCCCGCTCAAGCTTATCACTTGTGACTTCTGTCATGCGACTTCTTCTTCTTCGTCACAGTCGACATTTTGCTTTCATCGAGTTGCGTGGCGTTTCTCTGACCTTTAATTATTTTTAAATTAATTTTTCACAAGAGAAGTTGAAAGAAAGTTAGTCAATATGCCTGAAAAGATTAAGAGAAGTGTCCAGAACAAAAAATCTGGTGATGGAGTCGTTTGCCGTGATGTCAATGCTCCTCGTCAGTCAGGAGCAACGCAAATAAAACTCAAAACTATTCGTCTATCATCAGACAGACTTGTTAATGAAGTGGAGGACTTACGTGAAATTAGAGATACTTTGGTTTCAGTAAGAACTAAGTTGGTAAGTGTTAATTATGAGAAAGAAGAAATACATTTTTTGAGTTAATATTTTTATGTTTTATACAATTTTCGTCTCTTGTTTTATAATTTTATTTATTCATTCATTAAATTAAACATTTGTCATTTCATTGGGTCACATATACATAATAGTAACATTAAATCAAAATTCACAAAGTTGTCGTAATATGATTATACATTTGATATAACAATTTTATATATTTTACATTACATTTTATTGTAAATACATTTATATATCATACTTTTGCTTGTCTTAATTAATTTTACAGAATCGAGAGGGTAGGAAATTACATAAAGTGTGTGACATGGCTGCTGCATCATTAGCTTGGGTTGTAGAAGAGACCAAAAAGAGACAAGGATCATCAACTGGAGTTGATCAACATGATGATGATGATGTTTTTCCTCCTCCAAGTATTGAGGATATTGGACAAGAGCAACAAACTGGAGTTGCTCAACATAATGTTCTTCCTCCTCCAAGTATTGAGGATATTGGACAAGAGCAACAAACTGGAGTTGCTCAACATAATGTTCTTCCTCCTCCAAGTATTGAGGATATTGGACCAGATGACACTCCTCCTGGATCTCCAACACCAACTGAAACTCAACCAACTCTTCAGTAAGAGTAAAGCTTCCATCATATAGGTAAAATAGTATTTGCACTGTCAGTGTTTGATGATTGTTTTCTATCTAAGATAGACTATCTTACTATCTTGTATCTTCATCTTTGTATTGTATAGCAAAATAGAGAAATGTAAATCTCCCTAATGAATCTAATACAGTAAATTTGAAACTTATTAAAATAAAAAGAGATCTTTTTAATTTTTATTGTGTCATTAATGTAGTAGGAAAATATCAACTAAAATTAAGAGCATTAAGTTATTGTCAACAACATAACAACAATTACATAAATAAGAAGCTTGCGTCTCAACAAACTTTGAGATTTAGAAACAAAGAGACGAGGAGGGAGCATAAAAAGCGCGCGACTCAAATTCTAATACAGAACGCATTCTAGTAGGTTTCTCGTCGTTATTCTTTTTTGTGTCTTGCTATACGGAGGTCGTCACCATTTTGTGTGTTGGTGGATTAACTAAAAATTTCCGTTTTTTTATTATAATAAATTGTAAATACTTCTTTGATTTGAATTTTAAGCAGTAGTTTTGTCATAGTGTAAAAATAAAACAAGTAATTTGAGAGGGATCAACAAATATAAACAAGTTTATTTGAGGGGGATCCAGCTGACAATTGATTGCTCAATCAGATTGAGTAAGAAAAGGTTGATAATTTTATATTTTACATTTGTTATAAAGACATGTATCAATTATAATTATATTTGAAATTATTGTTAATTTATATTTTTCAGTAAATTGAAAACAGTCATAAAATTAAGATGGAAGATAAAGTAACTAAAGATTGGGAGAAATCTATTTCTACTGACAAAAAAGAAGAAGAAGAGGCTAGTTTTAGTGTCGATAATAGCAGTGATACAAAGAATATGACTAAAGATTCTGGAGAAGATGAAGGTGCCATTGGAGGAGAAGCTAATCAACATTTGGATCCAAATTCTTCTCAAATTTTTTCGAAAAAACACAAGAAATTCATACCATATAAACATCCATCAGCTCCTCAAACTGGATGTTTAACAACATTTGGAACAAAAATATATCCACGTGATAAGGAGTTACAAGATAAGTTTCAAAGACTTGAATACAGTAGAAAACACATTCGTGACTATTTGACAACTCCTTGTCCTGCAACTAAAATGTTTGGAGTTTTACAAAAACCAATTGTACTTCTACATTTGAACTCCTATTGTTCACAGACAATTGCTAAAAAGAATGATGAAGGAAAGGAAATTCCAGTAATTTTAGAATGGGTTGGAGAAATGGCTATGGCAGTTTTCTCTGTCTTTGATGGTGAACTTTTAACAATATCTAATCTTATTGATCCAGGTTGGTAATAAAGATATATAACTGTAATAAGTAGACTTGTGTCTAAAATTCCTTTGTGTTTTTTTTATCTTTATTATCTTGAGCAGGGGAATTGCCTGTGGCAATGACAAGTGAAGCATATCTACGAATTTCAAAACATGGACTTTTGATTCCACCATATATGAACGATGATGAAAATGCAGAGGTAATACAATATTCATTTCCTTAAAAAAATTATGATTAAAAAACTAGTAATTGTTTTACTTGGTTCAATAGCTTAAAGAAAAGTTTACATACTCTCCGGATGATCTTATGTCAATTGCTTGTCTTATTTCGGATATTGTTGAAAAAGTATAATTTTCTTTAGTACTTACTATTAATTAAGAATTCATATTGGTGAATTCAAAGTTTTAATGATTGATTATGGAATACTTTTGTAGTTTGGATATCACAAAGGAGATGGAACTGAGAATCATGACAAGATGAATATGGTATTTGCTCTCCGTGAAGAAATTTTGCCAATTCGACGATGCTTGAATTATCTTCATGAAGTTACAGGTATAATAGCATATTCATTCATATTCTATGTTATAAAATCTAATGGGTAATTTGATTTATTATTATTATTACGAATGTAGGAATTATTTTCAATTTTCATATTTATCCTATAACAACTTTCCTATATGTAATAACTCAAATTAGAGAAGAGGAAACAGCAAGTGAGCCTTCTGGAGATACTGAAATGGATTTAGAGCCAGTTGTATATGATCATCATTATTCTAATGTTCCTCAATTGGCTTGTTTCTATCATGCACAAGTAATATTAAATATATATCCTTTAAATAGTTATTAGCCATATATATATATATATTAATTATGTAATATTGGTTTATAAAATTTTACAGAAATTGAAAGTTGAAAGTCTTTCTGCTTGTTCAAAGATTTATGTTAACAAGCTAATGTATAACTGTATGGATTTTCTATGTGCAAAGTTTGGATTTGAAAAAGTTCCCAATGCTCATAAGCCAGAATTAGAAGAACTATTGCTAGAAACTAAAGTTGTTAAAAAGGCTAAACCAGTTCAAAAACGTAGTGTTATGCCTCATGGTGTAAGTTGTAATCTATGAATCAATTTTTTTGTAACAATAATTTTATTATTATTTAAAATTTATTATATTCTTTTAAAATTGCAGAAACAATATGGTACTCATGAATTTGATCCAGTAGCTGAAGAAGAAGCTTATTTTGAATCTCATTTCTCCAAAAAGAATTAATACATACATAAGTGTTAATTCATATATTAAAAGTATAGTATAGTATAAAATAATAGCTTTACCTTGTAGTAATAATAATTTTGTTCTCAGCTCACAAAGTTTTGTTTGAAAAACCAACTGATGAAATGACAAATAAATACATTGTTATTTGTAGTTACACATAGAAATTGGCGAAAAAGTCAAATATTTATTGTAATTAATTCTGGTAATCTGTTTAATTTTAATTTTCTGATCTACAAAGTTACACTACAAATAGACATTTTATAGCTTTATATAGAGATCTTGACAATTGTCTAAAGAAATTTACTTTACAGTTACAACTTTTATAATCAAATATTCTTTAGGTCTTAGGTTGGTTCTCTTGAAGGTATAGAAAGGCTTAATATGTAATAATAATTCATTCATTTTTGTAATACTGTAGATTTTCAAAATAATCACAAGTGACATGTTTTTTTGTACAATTCATTATATATATATAATACTAAGGAAAATGCAATAGCACCTTTTCTTATTTTTTTACAGAATCACATATATATAATTAGTAGGCATTTATAACTCTTGAATAATTGAATGACAAAAAATATAATGCATTTAATAGGATGAGACCAACTATAATAACAAGGTACAATAGAGATATCGAAAGTTGTGCTTTTCTGGCTACTAGTTTCTACTCTTGAAGCAATTTGTAAAGGTTAAAGTTTACATAAAATAGAGTTTACGGAATTATGTCATATCGAGTAAGAGAGAGAGTATATATATATATGTATATTACTAATATAACGAATTGGATAATATCACTTATCATTTCGTAGATATCGATTTTTTTGGATTAATTATTATAATATATATATATATACATGCAGTAGTAGTGACAAAACAGATTATATATAATTACATATTTATTTATATATCTTTACTCCTCCCACCAATTAACACACAACTTTCGTTGTTCTTTCATATATATAGCAACAAGAATAGTTAGCTAACACATTAAGACGATGTATATTATGTATATTTCGGGTTTAAAAGAATATAATAGTATTATTAGTAGTAAGATAATGATATTTATATATATATATCGCAGAAATATATATTAGTTATAGGATTTAATATTATACATATATTTTTTTGTAAGAGGTATATTATTTTGTCATAAAGCGGTGCAATACAGTGAAGAAATTTTTTGTATGTGTATGCATTAGATGTGTGTTGTGTTTTCAAATATATTTATTATTCTTTCTATGTATAGCTAGAAGAGTTGTAAATATAGCTGACTTTTTTTTCGCTGCTAATAATTGCTCAGCTACAATCATAAAATATGTTTTAGGAAGTAGGAGTTTGACTGATGGTATAACTTGATTCAATTCTTGTGAGTGCCGTTTGTCTCACTTTTTCATGAACTTCGGCTGTTCTATGAGTGATTCCAAAAATGTCTTCATGATATCTATTATCATCCTATAAGAATACAGAAATATTTTAAAAGAAGGCATTAAACATAGTTTAATTATATACTTTAAAATTAATAATAATTAGTAAATATTTATTTTACCCTAAGTGATAGCATATAGCTTTCGACTTCAATATCATTCATTTTTCCTTCTTTTTGAACAATGCCTTTTAAAGTTTGATAAACATCTTTAAAGAAAACATACAAATAAGAATGAAATTAGTGCTAATGTTTTTTCGCTTGTCCTATTTTTTGTTGAAAAGATATTTTGTAAACAGACTTACCTTCTGCCATTGTACAATCTCCACAAACAAATATATGACCACCATCTTGGATAATTTGTTTTGCTATGCTACCTCCTTCTCTTACCAACAAGTCTTGTACATATGTCTTTTTTAAGAAAAACAAACAAATTATACAAGGAAAATAATAAGTTTAATAATTGTTATCGAAAGGAGAAAACTAAATCTGTGTTATACCTTTTTAATTGATGGTTCTCTTGAGAGTGCCAAATATATATCAGCAAGAATTGTTTCTTTCTTAAGTACTTCCAACTCTGATCTATATAAAATCATTTCCTTTGTGCGACAACCAAAAAATAGTGTCATTTTTCCAAATTGTTGATCAGGTTCAATTTGTGTACGAAGTCTTCTTTCTTGCCAGAATCCTCTAAATGGAGCTAAAAAATTGAATACATTATTACGGAAGTTTATAATTTCGAAAAGATTTAACTTAATAAATGTAAAAACTAAACGTATTTAAAGGATACCTATTCCAGTTCCAGGTCCTACCATTAAAATTGGGCGTGTTGTATCATTTGGTAGCCTGAATCCAGGTGCACTATAGGATGACAATAATGACATTAGTAAATAAATAAAACTTTACATACACATCTCCTCTTTTTCTCTTTGTATACAAACCTTCTGACAAAACAAGGAACTAGTGTTCCAATTGGAATATCATTAAGATAATTAGAACAGACGCCATAATGTACAGGTCCATCACCTCTCCTAGTTTTATATGTAACAACAGCAACTGTCAAATGTAACTCATCCAAATGAACTAATGGTGATGAGGAAACACTGTAAAATCTTGTCTGTAGTAATGGTAACATTGTACATAAAAGTGTTGCTTCAGGTTTAACAGATGGAAATTCTTCTAAAACTTCACTCAAATTTGGCCAATTATAATTTCTCCAATACTCGTATTCTTCAGGATTCTGTCAATATGTAAAAAAAATGTAACGTATGTAACATTATATATTGATTAACTACTTCTCACTTTCCCCAATGTGTTCAATTTTTCTTTCTCCTCTTCATTTTCTGCACATCGAGCTAAATAAAGTAAAAGATTGGGTCTTGGAGGTGTTGTGATATCGAAATATCGTGTAAACAGTACACGTAAGCTACAACGTGGCAATTTTTCATGTGGTGTCCAATGTCGTTGAATTCCTATTGTATAGTAAAATACACGATAGTAAAAGATATTTAGGAATTATGGTGATGAATGCATTTGTTTTATACCCATTGGAGTATGTTTCTCTTGAAGCGTTTGAAACTGAACTGGTTCATCTACACTCGCAGGTTTACTCACCAAACGTTCCAAAATGGCATCAACAATTTCTGCTCGATTCTCTGACACAATTCCAACATGATCCCCACCTTGATATGCTAAAGGATGAGTACCGTTCTTCTTTTTTAATATTACTTTAATTGTTACACGATCCTCGCTACATTAAAATAAGAACACAGAATTAGATTTCATCTCAATTATGTATATCCCATAGACTTATAACAGTGTAGTATAACTCTATACTTGCTTACCTTGCATTTGCTGCATGTAAATTAACTTTCTCCACTAACGTATACATAGCTATTTTTCGGTTATGTACTTTCATAAGAGCTGCCAAAAAAATATTTATAAATATTTTATTGATCATTTTGCATATTTACGTTAGCTAGAAGTATATAATATGAGTTGCTTTCCCTTCCACTTGTCTCATCATTTATTGTTATTATAGAAAGTCAGCTTTAGGAAGCTACTTTTTATAAGTTGACAATGACATTGACATATTATTAGATTGTAATAGAGGAAGGAAGCAAAACAGATTTTATTCATGAATGGATAAAAGTTGAATATCTATATACTACTACTACTACTAACCTTGAACATCATCATCAGAACTGACACATGGAAAAAATCTTACAGCTTCAGATGACATTGTGTCTGATTTGAGAACAGCCGAAATTTCTGCCATATTTTTGTCACAGTCCAGACAAAATACATCGCATGCAATCTAAGGAGTATAAAAGTCAACTCAATTAGTAATCTTCTCTTTCATATTATATAAAATATAACATTGTTGTATGAAAGTAGATCAGTAGCAAGAAGAACACATCACATATCTCTAGCACTAATAAATAGAATATAGCCCTGAAGGGTCATACGAGAATTCCACACACTATAATACACGTGTTTATTAAATTACTTGCTACACACTTCTTGACTATCACAATTTATGTGAGTCAGTTTTCAATGTCTATATATTTATATGTGTAGCACACACACAGCGAACTTGAGAAGAACTAAATTTTTTATTCTATAACAATCACAAATTGTGACTTTATATTATATTAGAACTACGACGATGACGACGACAATACAATGGTGACTTTTATATGTAGTGGGTGTAAAAAAGAAGAATGATTTTGATAGCTGATTCAACTAGTTGTAGACTAGAATACAAATTTTGTGGCTCTTTCTAATAATATATCTGTGCTCCAATATTAAAAAGAGTGCAATATAGAATCATAGTTACATACGTGAAAAATTTCTCCAGCCCATATTCGAAACGCTTCATCTTGCCCAGCTAGTTCATCTCCAGTTGTTAACTTCATTAGTCTCTCTCCACCCAACTCTCCTAAAAGATTATCCACATAACGTCCAAATGCACAAAAGTTTGGGTATGCACTTGAGCCCAAACCAAATACAGCAAAACTATATATATAGAGAGAGATATATTCAAAAATAGCCTTTTTAGACTTTGCTGTCTATGCATTATTATTGACTACTCATTGTTGATAACCTACGTGACATTTCTCAAAGGACCAGAAGTATCATCAGACATGACATCTGAAATTTGACTTCCACGTAAAGAATCTGTTCTGTCCAATTTACGATCAAGGGATGACACAGAGTCTGTCTGACTATTCATCTTGATAAAGGATTTAGATGTTGCCATACTATTTACAAAATATGTATTATATAATATGAGCTATTCAACATACTATATAAAATAATAAAAAAGTGTAATGTTTATTTTACTTGTAGTCATCTCCAGAAGTGAAGCCTTGATTCATTTTGATAGCATATAAACTATGGGCAAATGACTGTAAACCAAAATTTACATTTTATAGATGTAGAATCAATAGCTAGTAGAGCTGCATACTTTACTTTGATTTATATATAGACTTTTCATAATGTTCCTATATAAAATCACTGACATAATATTTACTAATATATATGTTTACTCGTCTCTCTCACGCACAAATTAAGCATTTACACCTGATCTGACCTGTGTGTTACATTTACATTTATATCTCTTTATCAAACTCTTGATGATGTATTGCCCATTTTATGAGTTTCATATAGATTTATAATGTGATTTTATACCTCGCCATTTTCAGGAGGATCTCCATTTCCAAAAGTCGATGTAACCACCAAAATTAGTGCCTCGTGCTCTATGTTAATTATATCGTATTCATCCATGCGGTAAACCTGTAAAGGAGTACAAAGTCATATATATATATATAGTGTCAATGTAGAAACATACAACATATCATATATCATCAAAAACTATATATATATAGTAATAAATCCTATAAACTTGATCTGTGAAAGTATGATGTGGGTTGAAATAAATGGTTTTACATTGAAAAGTTTTTTACAAATAGTTTTGAAATATAATGGACAAATTTCACTTTTTGTATATATCTGTCGATGACAAATGCAAATAAAATATGAAATATCAAGTGGAATATGTTTTGTCACGTACATCCCGTGTCTATTCATAACTATATTGACTGTAATATGATGAGCTAATAAACTTTCACCTTTTCAACTCTACACACATATTTATATTTTACATTACAATCAAAGCACCAATTTCCTCACAAATCATACCAAACATAACATACTAGATATACATATACAACAATGTGAGATTGCAAAACAACAGTTTTCCATGACAATATAAAAAGTTTTGATAGGTTGCTGTCGTAGTGTACTTATATATCATATTATGTAGTAGTTGCTAAATTGAATACAGGAAAAGTCATCCTCTGTATATCATCTCATCTTTATTTATATATTCACTATACCTGAGAGTTGAATGCATGGCCCAAAATCTCACCAAGTCGTCTCGCATACATTTCTGATTTCCCTGTTTCTGTAGCAAAGAGAATAGTTGCTTTGACGCGTTTTGAGAGAGCTTTTCCAAAAAGTTTGGATGTGAATTTAACTGCTCGGGCAACTTCTTTGAAATGAAATTTTCTTCTAGGAACTTTTCGTCCTTTCCCTATGCCATCAGGTTGACTAGTTCCTTTCGACCAAATATGAGTTTTCCAAGCTGGCTCCTAAGTAGTATTGTAACATATAGTAAGTACGAAAGCATTGAAATTTGACTCTTAAGCAATAATTTCTTTGACATTGACATTGACACATACAAAAATTCATGTAGTGATTGGTTTTAATTAACTTGTTATCTACTACTAACTTTATTTTATACGTAATTATTACTTACTTGATATTCATAATTGGGCTTAAGATGATACAGAGCCATTTCTTGGTGAAACACTGGTGTTGCTGAGCCAGACATTGGTGGTACTATCCATACCCAATCTGCAGGACAACCGCCTCGAGCTCTCATTTCATTTTCGTAATGTTTCATAAATGATTCAGATGCTGAATGATGATCCACTATGGTAACTCCAGCTTTCTGTTCATATAATCAAACATGCATGACATGAAACGCATAGTACATTATATATATATATTGTCACTTCTTTTCATGTTACGTCAAAACTATATATAAGCAAAACAAGACTACTATATAAAGGAATGAAAGAGTATAGAGAAATCCATTGGGTCAAATAAACCTTAAAACAACACAGATGATGTCAATTTATTTAGTGAAATTATATACGTACCTGGTAGCTATGAAGAACTGCAACATTCAGCTCAACCATTGCTTTATCTTTCCATAGTGTTGTTGGGTTTTTGGTATCTAAGCCCATCTTTATGGCTACATCCTATTTTGTAAAAACCAGAAGTATATTATAATAGCTATAAAAAGCATTCTACTCATTGTAAACTGTTGTGAACATAAATTATGTAACTGTGTAGCTAAACTATACCCTCTTGCTTAAAATTGACAAAAGTCAAGAAGACAATTTCTTCAATGACAGTAGAATTCATTTAAATACATTCTTTATTTTCTGAAAGGTGCGTAGCGTGTACGTCTTGTTGAAAACAATCAAATACTGTGTAATTTGACTTGCAAATCATTACTATATATTATACATCTTATGAGAAGTATATATCTGCTTTCTAACTTTCTCCACTCAACTCTTATATAATATTGTTTTGTGGTAGGTAGGGAGTTTGAAAGTTTCTAGCAACACTTATATAATATAAATTCATTCATATTGCGTTGTATCCTTGAATTTTAGATATCATATATTTAGTAGTTAGAATACTAGATATAAATGCTGTCCAAAGAACATCATAGCTAGTCAAGATGTTAGATTTTATTGTTCAATTCTAAAAATATGTGTAGCTTATTCCACCTACAACAGTATTGAATACGATGTAATAAAAGCAAGCGTTGAAGAAGATTGTCCTTGTAGTTAAATATATATATATGTTGACTTGTACTACCTATTTTGTAAACAGAATGCTATATTTAAGAGTGAAGACAGGTGACTAATTATTATGAACAGTGAGCATCTGTGGTTTCACTAATAACTTACAAGATTACAGATGAAAGGGATTCTGAGATATTTCACTGCGTCTATACACATATAAATGTATAGTTTAATATGCGTATGAGTTGTTGTCAGACTTTTAATAATTAGATATCTACATAGGCATACTATAGCTACATTATACACAATAATGTCTTACGTCACTAACTTTCACCAACCAAGCATAAAGTCCTGTATGTAATTCACGATTCTGTAAATATAATAGTGTGATGCTTGGACATCTAATACGTCTTCAATAAATTACCTGCTGACAACCTCCTACCAGAATCAATCTGAATTTGTCCACAGGAAACATAAAGGTATGAACTCTTTTATATGTGCATCCGAATATAAATGAAAATGTACATATAAGTTGTGAATGTAAGTGAAATAAGATGGTCAAAGGTTAAAATATTCTACTAATCATTGCATTGAGTTTTCTTTAGTGTGTGATAATGAACAATGGTTTCTCAATCCTACAGCGTGCCAAATCTTCTAAAATATAGTGTATTATACTAGATGAAATATGAAAATTGATTTTGGTAATGCAAAATGTGTTTTTCATATGCTCAAAACTAGCGTTAATAACAGGGCTTTCTATGAAAGTAGCATATACTTTCCGTTGAATAGGCTCTAAATTCGTAAATAATTACATAATGGATATTTCACGAGTTTAATTTTTCCCTTGGGTTTAGCAACTACGCTATATACGTAACTGATATTACTACGAAGCTATACTCACTTTATGATGAGATATATATACAGAGAATACAACTTTCACTCTTTCCGTTTTAAAACATGTGAATTAAAGATTTATATCACATTAACACATTATCATAAGTTGTATCATTTCTTGTTGTTGAAACTCCATTATGAGAAAGACATGATATAACTTTCACTCATTTTCACAGTCTTATATTGTTTTCACTATACATATGTTTTCACATGAAGGTTTTATAAAACATCCGACTTTAATTCTACTACTGTGTTAATTACTAACCTCAAGTACATTATATCTGTGCACATCACCCAAATCCCGACATCCAATTTCTGTTCCCATGTACCATCCATTAAAAGGAGTCGCTGTAAATTCTAATCCTCCACAGTCAAACAACATGCCTGTAGTACAATTTAAAATAGTTTTGTCAAATTACATACATAGTAGCTTAATCAATAGATGATATAGAGTTCTAATAAAACGGATTGATCAAGAAATTCAGCTAAAACTACATTTTCTGCATCGTCTTTACAATTTACAGTTTGCTAGTACAAAAATTAAATCAAATAGCACATACCTGAAACAGCAGGAAGAGCATACCAACGTAAATCCACCTCAGGAAACCATTCATACCTGTTAAAATAATAAATAAGTGTATGTTGGTTTGAATCATTAAACAACCACACGATGGATATATATGTTCTTCTGTATACTCCACATGTGTCATTGTAAAAACTGACAGGAGGAGAATTCTACAGAGAAGAACTAAAAAGTTTGTGAATTTTTCATATTGGCTTACGTAGGATGAGAAATCATAATTTCTAAAATCAAATCTGATGGAATTTCAAAGTACTCAGGGTCGTCACCATTAGCTGAGAGAATTAATGGTAAAATATCCCATTTTGTTCCTTTCCCTTTCCAACCCATCTTGAGACATACCTGTGTGTACACAAAAAAAAGAAAATTGAATCATCGTTTTCTGTTTATTTGTTTCATTTTTTTTCTTTTTTCTCTACGTCTTCTCTGAAATATAAATAGCCCTCTACATTTGCCACTCACTGAGAGAGTTGAAAAAAGACATAAAAATTTGACATTTATATGCTACTTTTTTCTCTCTCAGAGTATACATATGTATATAAATACTACATAAATAATAGTAGTATAGAAAATTGTATAATGTGGAAGGAATACAACTAGTACAAATGTATTGAAAAGAGGAGATCAAACAGCAAAAATTGGAAGAGAGAAAAAGAGAATGTGTGATGATGGCTCACAAAACGAAATTTTCAACACTCAAAAAATCACACAAACAAACTCAATTTCATTTTGACTTTGTAATAGTGAAGAATACATTTAAGTCCATATACTTTCTTCATGAACATTTTTACATAAATTCAATGATGAGTTGGCATCTCTTAGAACTTTGAGAACCATTACCATGTACTTATTATAATATATATATATATAATGCTCAGTTTACATAATGTATGTGTTAGATCTCACATCAACATGTAACATCAAAGTTGTGTCAACAGTCGTTGAACAAAGTAAGATTTTGCCTCTACAACTGTCCAGTAGCGTACTACATATAATATTTATTTTTTCTACTAGGAATTTTTTTACCTCTGTAAATTCTATATTTCCTGGATCTCCAGTAATGCTACCATCTTTATTTCTGTAGCCAGCATAGCTAATAAGTTGAGGGTTCCAAATTCGAAAGTCATGTCGACCATCAGTTCTCTGATAAAAGATTGTTATAGCAGATCTATTGATGATTTAAGAAGCAAGTACGTGTAATTAATAAATAGGTAATTACAAGTAATTCTGAAAGTTATAGCATTAATTGCTTACCTGATGTTTCCTTTATTGGTTGCATATTTGATGTGTTTACAAATTGCCTCAAACATGCCAGTCGTTGTCGTCACACCTCGTGCGTCAAATACCTAGTATAAGAGGAAAATAGATAATGACATAATAACAGATTTCTACTTAAATCCTTGAGAAGAAGCAACAAGTACTTACTTGAAGTTTGGCCCATTGAATTCGACCAATACACCGGACAGAGTTTCTCCATGCTAGTTTAGCTCCATAAACTAACTCGGTCTCTGTCAGTTCATAAGTACCCGTTTCTTCAAGTTCTTTTAAAGCTTGTTCCACCCGAGCTTGATGAGATGTCGAGTTAAACCTATATAGATATACAATCAAGAATCATCACAATGTTAACAATACTATACAATCATACTGTAGAGTAGTTGCTCTATAGTTTGGCTACTAAAATTTGTTATTTAACAATAATGGTTTCTTAAATGTGTTCTTGTGAAGGGGCGAGACGACCACTTTGGATTCTATTGTAGTTTTGTCATTGTACCACACATGTGTCTGTTGTGTATAGTATTTACTCAATTTACAGTTGACTCAACTTTCTCCCTTGAAATGGAAACAAATGTGTGTCGTGTTCGTTGACTCTCTCTCACTCTCTATATATCTATATGGCCTATCTTGTAAGAGATGTCATATGACATGAAGAAACTCTTGTAGACGAAGAGTAATTTTGAGTTTGATGTAGCGTTAAATCGAAAATGTGTATAGAAAGAGTGTATCTTTTAATGTAGTTTCAACTTTCACTTTCTTACTATTATTGTAACACAAGTGTTTGTAATCACATATGATGTCGTAGAAAGAAATATTTTAGCTAATTATAAGGTGTAGCATAGGTATGTAATACTACAAGTATCTCTTATTCCATTTAATGAACGTCTAATGCTAAAGGCAACGTAAATGCAAAAAACTTTTTCTTTGGTATTGCATCAACTCAAAAAGTCTGTAACCCTTACATCAACACTTTTTACTTGACCTTTCACAGGGCATTTGAACTTGTTTGAACACTAAAGTTCACAAAAAAGTTTGTGGATGGAGAAATTTCACTTGTTATTATCACATGTGTGTGACTACAAGAGTAAAAGTGTTGAGAGTGTACAAGAGTGCAAGAATAACTTTCACTTCTTGTTATTTATTGTGCATTACTTTCTCAGGTAAAGAGAAAGCGAGTCTACAAGATATTTGATGTTTTCTTCTTGAATACATGTACTGCCATATAAATAACATATAGAAGTAGTAGTTAGTTGTTGTATATAAAATATGTTATAAATTAACTCAACTGCTCATTTGACAGATTTACCATCTTCGTCTATCTGTTTGTGTGTAGCTACTCAGATATATAGTTATATGTAGGGTATTCTAAGAAACGGTCAAACATTTTATTACCTTTTGATCGAAGTGTAGTACTGGTCAAAAAAGTCTTTGGCAAGTCTCTTTACTTCTTCTATAGGCCGAGCAACAACTCCAGGCTTAACAGTATTTGGAAAAGAAACCACACTTCCCAAGCAAACGTGATCTGTACAATGGTTACTCTGTGAATAGAAAAAAGAGTAGAAATATATAAAGTATTTATTATGTGCTTCTTGGTTCATGCATACAAATTGACTTTGATTATATATATACAACTGTTGAAAAGGACATTTCAACATACTGTAGCTCATTCAAATGTAATACAGTCTTCAGCATCATATGTAAAACAGACCGTATCTGTTAAGACAAGAATTTAAATACACCGACATAGTTATATATGCACTTCTTTAAGGAAAACTTCATCTCATAGTTTCTACATGAATTGAGTTTTGCACTCTTACTACACATTGAGCAATGATAAGGAAATAAGTCACAAGTTGATTATAAGATGACAACTACTTTAAGAAGAGTCATATATACTATTGAAAATTATATCCTTCTTATTTTGTACATATGCCAATGCAAAACACAACACCTTAAAACATTCTATAGCGCTTTTTATGTTTGTGTCATTTAGTTCTTTTTTATGTGTGTCTTTTACCTTATCTAATGGGCAAACAAACACATATTGTCTAGTCGTCGTAGCATTTGTGCTCTATAAAAGTTTATCTGTTCTTTTTGTTCATTTGAAACCTCATTTTTGTCTTTCTTCTTGTTCTTGTGTACCTGTGTGTAGGTTGTATACACATGTGTATATGTACACTGTTTCAGTGTGATGTTTTCTCAAATAGAACTTGTCAGGTTGTAACGTGGAAGCAAAGCAAGACGTGAATGAAATGATAGGTCTTTAGAAGTCAGTCAGTCAGTCAGTCAGTTGGCTGTTTCGTAGCATCTCTTTCTCTCTATCGAATCGAGTATAAAGAAAAAGAAGAAAGTCTCTGATGAATCTTCACACGATTTTTTTTCTCTCTCTCTTCTTCTCTCAACTCTGACAGCAACGAGTGTTTTTCTCTTTGACAGTTCAAAAGAGCATCATATAACATAGACGATTACACACACCTTTAGAAATGACTATGCTTTCTCTTTTATCTTTCTTGTTTGCTACTGATTCCTTATGTATTTATGTTGATTTCTTCTTGCCATGGCATGGCAATACATACAGCTTGTCTTAGCATTCAATAATATATATATATATAGTATTTACTACGACATATCATCATCATCATTGCACATGTATATGCAATATATAGATATATCGTATGGAGTGTGTAGAAAAAGCACGTGCTCCTCATCTTTTCTCCGTTTTGTCCTCGTTTTTTTCCTCTACTCTCTACATAAGAATTCAAAGATCTATGGTACTGTTGTCACTGTCTCTTTAGACTATGATGCGTTCAGTTATGCTTCAGCAGTCAACCATCTTCTCTCTTTTTTCACTAAAGTTTATACAACTTGCTCCTTCTTTCCCACTTTGCAACTACAGTGTATATAGAAAAGCTAAGTACTATAAAGGTCTTTGGAATTGGAAGAAGGTAAAGTTGTGAATGTGCAAGTTAACTATATATTTACGTTATATACCATACCATAGCATATGCTATGATGATGCCAATTCCTTAAAACCGATGTTCAAGTGCATATAAAACTTGAGGTTTCCTTCCTGTTAAAAGGCAAAAAGTTTGTGAAAACCTGGCACTCTGTGTTTATATACTTTCAAACTAAGCTATACAGTTATTGCTACTTCATAGTAGTTCACTTAGTATTGGAGTAACCAACTTGTCTATAAGGAGATAGGAGAGCAACAAAAATAAAAACTGAATTATGTCTCTATTATTATATGTGCATATGCTTATAACATGTGTCCTTGTACATAAAGAAATAAAATGATTGCAGCATAAGTAGTCGTACAATTTGCTTTCTCTCTGCCATTTGCTGATGTTAAACAGCCCGTATCCCTATAGGATAAATCAAAATATCACTGACTGAGACAACACCGACAAAGTTCATAGTAACACAACATTTCTCACATCCTCAGTTGTAAGAATTAAATAGAGCAAAACTGCAAAAGTGGGAGAAAAGAAAAGAGCATATAAAGCAGGGGCAATTGGATAATGTAAATTGTGATGTTCTCTTCTATTTTAAGCAAGATGTAATAACTTATCAAATTCAAAGCCTTCGGCATGTTTAAAAGTATATCTGTTTGTGTGAGCTAAAGACTATTACATATTACTATATAGCAATAGGTTCATGTCCTGTTGTTTAATTCATTTGTTCCAAAATTTATTGCCATATATTAACTCTACAATTTTCCTATTTCCACAAAAGGTACAAATATATACATAACAAATGTCGTAAGAATAGAAACATTGTAAAATTCCTACTACTACATAGATATACACACAATGAAAATATCCAACAAAAGACACAAGTCTGTTTCTAATTATGTTACACATAGCTCATGTCATATATATATATATATATAACTTCTCTTATAGGTTCCAACTATATAATAAGGTGTGATTAAACCTACGAGTGTATATCAACATGATGCACTTGATCCATGTAATGCCAAATGGCAATATAAACATTAGGAAATAATAAAGTTCAAAAGCGTTCTATGTCGCGTGAATAAGTAATTAAAAATTAGCTAGAAACTTTGTTAGTGCTCAGAGTATAGATAAAATTTCTAAAACTCTGTGAGTCTAGAAGAACTGTCCATTCATTGTTGTATTACATGAATTCAGTACAATGACCTAAAAGGTAGAGAATGTGGGAAACGGTTGTGAAGTACTAATCTATATGCTCCCAATAGACTTGAGAGTGAATCAATATAACTGCATCTACCAACTTGATACTAATAGTATAAAGTTTTGTGACTAAATTACATTATAATATAGTATAAGGAGAACTATATAATAGATATATAGATTAGTCTTTACCTATACGATGTACATAAGTGTTTTAGCCACTTCAATGTGCAAGTTCACGCGACGCTAATAAATAACTTTGTTTCTCTATTCTCTTGTTTTTGCTCACTGATACTCGTCTCTCTGTCTCTGTCTAATGCATCTATGTCATGCAATCCTCTATTCAGTTTTAGATAATGAGAGGTTTTTTCAATTGCTGATGTTGCATTCATAATCTTGTAATATATATATATATGAAATCATAATAATTAGAAAGATTTGATTTTGTTTTCAAGGTTAGCTATAGTTTTTTCAAGTGCAAAGAAATAGCAAAATTTGACTAGACGAATCCTCCACAAAAACATATAACGCATGCATTAATGATAATTCTACCAATTGATTTTCTGGGTAACTATATTAGGCAAAAGTCATAAGTCATGAGTAGTTTTAGTAGGTGGATTTTTTATTGTATACTTTCATTTTGAAAATGACTTATTGTGGAGTATTATCAATCACAATCTATGATGACTCAATTCAAAAAAGCCAAAGTCGTAACTCTACTGACAAATGTAATAAAGTCATTTGCTAGCAGCACCTACGAGTTTCTATAGTATTATACACTGATTAATTATGTAAAATTAACCCTCAAGTTCATCATCATCATGATAAGCTCAAGTAGATAGATATTGATTGAGTGTAAAACTCATCTACTTGAAACGCTTTATATTTCAGTTTAGAGAGCTTGACACTACTCGTTATTAGTCTACCATAGTCAGTTTACTATACATATTGATTTTATATTGTATGTGACATTTACCTTGTGATTTTTAGTACAGCCAAACAAACAAATTATTTTTGACTTGAAGCTATGAGTTCTCTAAGCTTCAAATTCATTTTTTGGTGAAAATCATTCAATCTCTAATATGAACAATAAACTGCTTTGAACAGAACAGACAATCATATAAAGAATGAAAATGTAATAACATAATGCATTTTAGTTATGTTTGTTTTTAGTCAAGCGTTAAAGAGAGTTGGGAGATAAGATCAAGTAGTAGTACATACCTACGACAGAGAAACAAATTGTTATTGTAGTGACTCAAAGTGACAAAATGCGTATTGTAGTGTATTGTCATATATTTCTATATTTTATTGTGGTGTTGAATATCATAAAATAATTGACAGGACAACACCAATACAAATATGAAATAATCATATAGAAAGAAAGCTTTTGCATAATATGTCATAACAATAAATATATTGTAGAAATTATTATAGAAATGTTGAGTCTTGAATTATCATAAGTGTCTAATGTATATAGATATATAGCGTTGTACATAAACATTAATATAGTGACTGAGAGAATACCATTATTACAGTACTAAATGTTTTGTAATTACTAAAGTGCTAATTATTTGAGTCGTATGCCGACAGTAGAGATGATGAAATCATAATTTTTTTATCAGTATGGGATTTTCTGACACGTTCACTCCACACTTTTTGATATTATATTTATCTTCCTGATATTTTTTTGATATATGACAAATAAAGTATTGTGTAATACTTTATCATACAAAAACCATTCAACTGCTTCTACTTTGGGTATATATAAATTTATACTTGTATAGAATGATGGAATGTTTAGAATTCCAGAGAGTTAAATCCATGAAGCTTCTTTTTAGAAAAGAGCTCAACTCAGTCTCAAGTGTGTTGAGTCGATGTTGTAAAGTAATCCGGATATTAGGAAATTCAATGACCGTGTAGATATGTTTGTTGTACATAGTATTTGTCACTATATATTATATATATATATATTGTAGGTTTTACACTTGCTATACATAATGTAAATCTTATTTGAAAGAAAAGTATAGACTATACTTTATAGCATATGCTATATGTATGAATATCACATCATACCACACTTGAGATTTTTTTTGGCATCATATACCATACTTGAATTTCTATTAGCAATGCATTTATTGTGCATTGTGTTACATATTTCTCAGCTTTCTCATGAGCATCCGTATTGTATAATATATGCCGTTGTATTGATCATGAAAGAAGGAGATTGCAATAGAAACTGAATTATTCTCAATTCATTCATTCATTCTGCTATACATTATTCACTTTTAAATCAGAGTTCTATATACTCAAATGAGAGTGTTTTTACAATCTTGTAAAATTTTTTGACAAATTTGGTTGAAAAAAATCAAAAACCTACCAATCATACTATCACTTCATTAAAAATGTAACCATTGTAAAGTGGCAATAACTGTTATATACAAATGTATGAGAGCTTCTATTTTTATTTACTATCTATTTTTGTATCTACATAATTATGATGGTATAGAGATTTTGGTTTATTAAGTATACATAATAAGACATATTCTTGCAATTTGTCAATTTCAACCATATAGCAGCTTACTTTACTGAATACATAAATAAAATAAGACAAATCGGTAGTTATGTAGTAACCGTTTCCTAAGCTTTCGTTTCAAGTTGAATTCATATTTCTCTATGCATATAAAAATCTTTTTAACATGTAAAACGAATATAAAGAAATCCTTCCTTATTGTCTTTCTGTATATTACACTCTACCTATTTTATTGAAATCCCAGCTATTTACATATATATATTTTTAGTGTCACTGCTAGTATATACCTGATAAGGAAAGAATACGAAATTCTATTACTTTACTCAAATTCATATTATTTTGTGACCCAATTACGTTATGAAGCTAAAAAATCTACTTTTTTGTAATAATTGGCTGACAAAAAAGTTTTGCACTTCGACTAAAAAGTGTACTTTTTATTTTAGCAACATGAAAAATAAGTAAAAACCTTTATCACCGGTGCTATGTAGTGAAGTCTATCCAAGTCTTCATCCTGACTTTGATGATTATGTAGTTTGAGTCTAGTCTGTGGAGTTCTTACAGCAAATCCGTTTTCAAGTGTCTGATGATGATTATGATTGTGATCCAAGTCCATAGTGACTGGCTGTGTGTGTGTATACTTATAAAAGTTGGTTGAGATAGGAGTTTGAAATACTTTTATAAATGCGAGAGAGAAGCTAATATGGTCTATTTCACTATAGCTTTTTCCAGTTACTCAAATCTCATACTTCCCCTAAAGTCTTTCTCCATCAGAGTTGCATAATTAATCAAAAGTTAAAACTGCGAATGTATATATAGTTGCGTTTTGTGTGTAGTATTGTAATTCACTTGATTTCATAGAGAAATTATAAATAGACACATTTCACTAATGTAAGAGTTGAATGAAAAACTACTATGTTACACTTAAGTCCTTCTCCCTTTCTCCAGCAGGGAAAATTTCACTTATATATTATGTTGAGGCAGAGAGGAACGAATATTGTTTTCTATATGCACCTTGGCTGATGATGAACAGAACATCACAACTCTCCTTAGTGGTTTATGTAATATAACACTACTACTTGACTCATAATTCTTCCTTATATTTCATTCCAAAACCTTTAATAATGCACGTTTCTTGAATAGTATAATGCTCTATGCCCACAAGTGTTTCAACGCCTTGATCTTGATTTAAAATGTATCAGAGAGTTCAATCAATTCTCAATTTGAGCTTTTCTAATAATATCTAAATGCCTTGCTCTGTGTAGTATACCAGTTAACTCAAAATTAGATACAATATTTTAGTATTTGATTTCTTTTCAAAACACTTAACTCAACACTTTAGTCGAACATTAGCAAATAGCAAGTAAACACAAAAGTTGCAAAACAATATCTCACATTTTGTTAAGAGAGAGACACTTTTTTGCCAAATGACTACAAAGATAATACGTAATGCTTGTCTGCTACAGTGTACACGGAACTGTTGTAGTTTTAGCTTTATAACCTTATGTGTTACTATATATATATAAGTCAGTGTTGTTCGGACAGTTGTAAAAAAGTGTTGAGAGTGATGAATAATAATATAAGAGTTGTACGATAATCGAAATCACTTGTAAAAAAAACCTCGTCATAGATATAAATTGAGAGTACCAATTTTGTCCATATGTTCGTCGTGGTCATGGATTAAAATAAATTGCCTATATTTTTTCCAAGAAAAAAAATTAAAGCATATAAAGATAGAGTGATATAGAAATAACGTGAGTACTTAAAAAGTGGCTAATAGCAGGAGTAACAATAGTAATTTGTATGAAATGACAGCGCTGAGATGATATAGTATGAAGGTCTTTTTCTCAGATTGTACGTCTATATTGTATTTTCCAATAGAGACCTTCGGAAATGTACATACTAACTAACTACACATGTATATGTCATTGTCAGATTGTCAGCGCCCAAATAACTGATGCTGGCTTTACCATCGTTGATGAAAATTATCACCTTGTTTCTATTATAATCATTCCATCGCTATAGGCGGCTATGTAAGACAAATAATAATGTATATAGATTCGCTCATCACATGTATAAACGAAAGATATCGTAATTATGTATGATGTGATGCTCAATATGTATTCTAACAATAATGACTCAAAGAAAAGATAATTCTGCACTCTTTATTATACATAATGTACATATATAGTATATATGTATTGCGTCAAACGTGTTTTGAAGTATTATATAATTCATGAAAATGGTTTGATGAATAGTATTTATTTACGTCGCTCGTCATGATCACAACTGAAAAACTCTTATTCAGAACCACTTTTAATTTCCCTTTTGTTAAAGTAAAATTTTTTAGTTGTGACGAAATGAATATCTATCTACCTCGTCATGACAGAAGTATTGTTGAGTTAAGTGGATCTGTCGTCGTCGTGATGATGTGCTTTGTGAAAAAGCAGTATCAGCATATTAGTAATAATTGTTTACGTAGTTCTCGCTTTTGTAATTGAATTTATGACGAAAAAATTTCAAGTGTGTTGGAGCACAATACCTGTAGGCAGTCACATTTTTGTAGGCAAAGTGTAAAGTGATGATGTATTGTAAATCATGGTCACTTGACAAACGAAATCGGACCGACTTTCACAAAGGTGATCAGAGAGCAGATGCCGATATGATAATTGAAAAACATAATTCCTCTTAAGTTTTTGTTTTAGCATTGCTCGCTATACTTCCTCATACTCTATTAAGTATACAGTACATACTATAGTATGCATGCATTGCAGTTTAAATGTTTAAAAATATTGATACCACTTTCATATGTACATTAGTGACATTGACACAGTCAGGGTCAAAATATTATTGCAACTCACAGTGGTAGAGAATAATACTGATGGACATTTAATAGATTATGAGATTAGAAACACAATTCTTACTCTATAGCTACTGTATGTTACTTACAGTTGTTGAATTTGTCTCTGAGGTTCATATTACAATACAATCTTTAGAAGCTATGTATAGATTCTTATATTAGGTTCCTGAGAACATAAGATATACAGTTACAACAAACAATAAAGTTTATATTGAAAAAGTTTTTTCTTGCTTTTGATTTCTTCTGACGTACTTAAATCTTGAGTAAGTACTATGAATAGAAAATAATACAATATATTGAGTCAAGTATTTCTACTAACAAGTGTTCCGTATAGAATTACATAGCTATTTTTCTGTCAAAACGATAGTGTTGGTTTAAAGTCGAAAGTATTTCATTAGTTAATTTAAGAAATGTACATCTTTTCTATATATTCGTATAAAATATTTTAGTAGCTCCAATTTAATTGATATACACATTTGAGTATAAATATAGAAGATGTAGTAAGGAAAATATATTGTCGTTTTATCACAGGCTTCAAGTTTCGTGTTAGGAGAGCATGTAGAATATCTCAGTGGGTGCAAATTGAATCTATTTATGTAGCAAGAATCCATACTGCTATCTATGTAATGTAGGCTCCTGCTATAGGAATATACACTTTTCTTAATCAACAACTCAGTTGGAAAAAATTTAACAGGATACAGGTAGAGTATATAGTAGACATGTCAAACTATACTACATTTTGCAAAGAAACGCCTTAGGTACTAAAACTAAATTCTACATCTTATGTTATTCTTATGAGCAACAATTCTCACAATAGGATGATCACCGACGGAGCTATTTTTTATTAAATTTTAACTAGTACCATCTTTTAGAGCTAATTTTTGTATGTCTAAAACTGTATTTGGTTGTTCAAAATGGTCCTCCTGTAGGTGGTGGCGTACCAGCGATGCGACCGAAACGGGCGTTTTTGGTCCCGCTCTTGCTCGATGGGGATTTTGTCTTTCGAAATGGGACAAAAACCATAAAATTTCTAATTTTTTATTCTCCATGGTGGGTAATATCTAATTTTTTTTCAATAAAAAATTTCTATCAAAATTTTGAAAAAACTGAAAATTTTTTTGAAATTTTGAAGATTAATTTTTTTCCTTATGTCCACCATGGAGATAATGCTCTCAAAGTACTTGATACAAAATTTCATGAAAAAATATTGAAAACTGAAAATATGGGAGCGGGACCAAGATCCAAAAAACGGCTAAAAGTTTCAAAAAGTGATATTTTCATTCTTTTTATGATTAGATACAAAATTTCATGAAAAAATATTGAAAACTGAAAATATGAGAGCGGGACCAAGATCCAAAAAACGGCTAAAAGTTTCAAAAAGTGTTATTTTCATTCTTTTTATGATTGAGAATCATAATTTCATTAGCATAATCAGATTCTACAATGCTTAGAACATCTAATGTTGAAAAGTTTTCAAAAATTGATGCATTCCTCATTTTTAAAAAAATTTTCAAAAAAGTGAGTCCCATACTAAGCAATGTCATAAGTTAAAGTGATATTTTCATTCTTTTTATGATTGAGAATCATAATTTCATTAGCATAATCAGATTCTACAATGTTTAGAGCATCTAATGTTGAAAAGTTTTCAAAAATTGATGCATTCCTCATTTTAAAAAAATTTTTCAAAGAAGTCAGTCGCATGCTAATCATATGGCTAACTTATGGCATTGCTGACTTAGTAGTTTTGCTAAAGAATTGTTAGAAAAATTATTCTAGTAGTAGTTCAGCAGCACTAGCTGCATCTAAAAAATTCAAAGTCAAAACCAAATAATATGTGTAGTCAATTCAGAAAAGAAATATATTATTATTTGTTCGCATTTATTACTATGATTATTATTATTGTCCTTGTGTCAGTTTACTATTTATATATATATAATAATTGTTACATTCAAGTAAAAGTGTTGATATATGTGTAATAAATAATTATAATTTTAATGTAAAAGATAACAACAACATCACATAAAAGAATAAAAATGTTATACAAAAGTGTGTAGTTATGTCTATTCATCATGAAAGAAGTGTTGATGGAATGGGTACTCCATTGTACGTTGGTACTTTCACAACCTTGTCAGTACCTACAAATGTCAATCATTAATATATACACATATAATTTATAATTATATATATTATTAAATAATATTATTATATATGCAATTATTATAATAATTACATATATAATAATATATATATACAATAAATTTGTACATATGCATAAGATATAGTACTTTCATACCTTCAAACCAATCATCAACTAAGTTGTCACCAGCTGAAATTATCAAACTTCCAAGTCCGACAGCTACAACTCTTGTAAGTCCTTTGGTTGCAGTAGAATGTTTGTTTGTAAAAGTGTCAACTTTTTCTCCAACCTCTTCAATGGTAGTAGCAGCTTTTTTAGAAAATGCTCCGAAACAGCTTGGAGGTGGTTTTTTATTATCAGTCTTTGGAGCAGTAAATCCAGGCTGATGTTTTTCTGAATTTTTAATTAAAGGTTTTGTTTCATGAGCAGTTTCAGCTTTACCTCTGGGTTTGTTTTTACTTGACACAGGCTCTCTAAAATTGTCTTCAATTGAAGTTCTTGTTTTCAGTAAAGTAAGTATAGGACTATATTCTGTCATAATAGAACCAGATCTGGAATAAATTGATTGAGAGTCATCACTGTGTACATCTGCTTTCACTACTTGTATACTATCCAAATTACCAGCATCATCTTGATAATTGTTTCTTCTTCTTGTATCACTACTACCATCACCTTCATCATCTTGATAATTGTTTCTTCTTCTTGTATCACTACTACCATCACCTTCATCATCTTGATAGTTGTTTCTTCTTCTTGTATCACTATTACCATCACCTTCATCTTGATTGTTTTTCTTGATTTTTCTTCCGAAAGGACCACAACGGACAACGACCACACAAATAACAAAAACAAAAAGCACGATAACCTACAAAAATGATCAAAATTTAATTAATTGCAATTTTGATTTTATATTTCTATGTTTTCGATTTACCTTCATGTTTGGAGACAAATTAGTATGCCTTAAAATACAATTTAATATTGTGTTATACTGTTGTTGAATAGACGCTAGAAATGGCGTGTCGTCGTAAAGAAGTAAAGTTCAAATGAACGCTTTTGTTTTGGTGAAGGAGAGAAGCCACCAAAACAAAACACCCGAAAAGCTTTCACCTAAAAATTTGTGCTATTTTTCATTTAAAATGATTTTTATACTTATAGTGACTATCATCAACTTTAAGGCTCGAGTTTTCTGCGTAGTACAAAATCAAATAAGAAAGATTGTTGTTGCTCATTGATACTTCATCAGCTTCATCATTATTTCAATTTATTAACAAATGCGAAAGAGAGAACTTTCATGAGCATAGGGATCATTAGGACCGAAATAGATACCGCATCTTCATCAAATTTTTTTGTGCTCTTATTTGTTTGAGAGAATGAAAAACCAAAAGATCTTGGATGCACAGCAAAGAAACTGAAGACTGAACCAGATAGAATGATCATCATTTTTTTCAATAATTATAAGTTCTAGCTAACAAAGAGTTTCCAGCTATGTAAAAGTCACCAAGTAATGTATGTATAAAAGAGGGCTGGATGTCTACAAGTTTATATTATAAGAATATAAAATACCTAACCTAACCTATACTAACCTAATCTATTTAAAGATTTGAAAATCGTAATAAACTTTCGACAATGCAATTTATATATAGAGAAGCGTTTTACAAGTATAATATATCAGCTTGAATAATAGGATACACTTACATTTTATGAACTAGTACACAACTCTGAGATGCAAGAGAGAATATGAATAATTCCTCGAGAAGATTTAAAGTTGTAATACTTCAACTTACAAATATTTGAAAAAAAACTCAATTTTGCACTGAAAGAATTGAAATAATTGAAAATTTTGAAAAGAATTCGGCCATNGCACTGAAAGAATTGAAATAATTGAAAATTTTGAAAAGAATTCGGCCATGGATTGAAATAATTGAAAAAAATACTCGCCATTATGTGTTTTTGGAGCTGTTTCACCTCTAATTACACTAGATGGCGTCTATTTTTTTAAAAAAATTTTCAACAATTTCAATTCTTTCAGTGAAGAATTTCAATGTTTTCAATTCTCAAAAAATTACAAAGCCTGATTGCATTTGTTATGGTATGTTTAGTAATATTAGTTGTAGCCAATTATGAAAGACTTAGTAGTTTTGCTAAAGAATTAGTTCAGCAGCACTAGCTGCATTTAAAAAATCCAAAGTCAAAACCAAATAATATGTAGTCAATTCAGAGACTTAGAAATATAGAAGAAATATATTATTATTTGTTCGCATTTATTATTATAGATTATTATTATTATTGTCCTTGTGTCAGTTTATTATTTATATTACCATATATAATAATAATGATTGGTACAAACAAGTAAAAGTGTTGATATAATATATAGAGAGAAAACAGTCCTCTCTCATTGTAGAAGTCTAACATGTAGTAGCAATACCATCTTACAGCCATTCAGAAACGAACGCCTCTTGCGATTATTAACATTACACAAATCAGCTGGTTACAATTGCTTTAAATTAATTAATGTCAATGTAATTATATGTAATTAATTGTGTAGATTTCAATTCTGACATTAGAATTGAAGTAGATATTGTCATTTAGTTACTATTAATAAAAATAGTGACAAAGTTCATATTATTATGAGTAAGTTTGATGCCACTCATTAAAAATTCAATGGTTTTGAGTTTTTAAAACGTGTCATTTACGCTAAAAATAACCCTGTGGCGTTAAACACACTCAATAGGTAACCGAAGGAATTTTTTGCACGTTAACGGCTAGCGGCGATCGTATCAAACATCTATACAAGTGCTTGAATATCTCCTGCGTTTCTTTGATGGTATTGCGACTACATGTTAGACTTCTACAATGAGAGAGAAGGACTGTTTTCTCTCTGATAATATATATTAAGTAATTATAATTTTAATGTAAAAGATAACATCAACATCACATAAAAATAATAAATGTTAAAACCCTGTTGTTTCCATTCGATAACCATTTTGATTACTATCTCTTTGAAATGTAGGATTATCAACTCCATTTTTGTTCATATTGTACTCTTGTGCATGCTTATTTGTAGATATCCATGCATTTGCATTACCATTAAATTTTCTTTGAGATTGTAAACCACTACCTAATTCAAAATTAGGACATATTTTCTGTAGTAATTTGTATACTGGTGGACTAATATAATCGGGATCCAATAATGTCAAATCTTGAGGTCGTGTCAAATAGCTTATAATCATTCCAGTTAAAATAACAGTCATGCATCCAATGGCACTGTACCACATGTATGACACACGATATAATTCCAATAGGCCACCACTAGAAAAATATTTTAATTTAGGAATATATATATAGAAAATAACTTTCAAAGTATATAAAATTATATGTACCTTTCACCAGTTGGATTTGTTCTCGCTGTAATGTTTGGATTACTACAACCTTCAACACTGAAATCTAATTTTGGATGAACAATTTGTTTTGTAATAATGGCAACATTTGCACCAAATCCAATCCAAAACATAAATGCCAAAGAAATTAAAGTTCCAAAAAATGCCCCTTTACTATTGGCTCTAGGAAAGAACATTCCCAATGTAAAAAGTCCAAAAACTGGTCCACCCAACATACCTAGTTAATAATCGAAAATCTATAATTAATCAGTTCTAAAAGTTAGAACTTCTAACGTACCAAATATAGACAAAGCAGCTTGTAATACGCCTCCAAGCTTCATTGCTACAAAAACTAATCCAAAAGATATTAGGCCAAATGCACAAGTAAGAAATTTTGAGATTTTGGTAGCTTTCTCGTCTGTAATATTTGGATACCACCATCCACGTATAAAATCTTCTAGAGTAATTGCTGCTAAACTATTGAGCCCTGATGAAACAGTACTTAGAGCACCAGAAAATATACCAGCAACAAATAATCCAGGTATACCTGTATATAATTAAGAAGGAGTTATCAAATGTGAAATACTTATATAATCTAAAAATTATTTCACCAACCTGGAATTCCTCCTAATGTATCCATCACAAATAAAGGAAATAGTTGATCTGGTGTTGTGATTACTTTTTGCTGACAAAGAGTCACATGTTGAGTATTTAGCATAGATTACTAAACCTCCATAACAGCATATTGATAATAAGCCAAACAGTCCAAAGAAATTTATCCATATTGCACTGCAGTTGTTACAAAAGTTAATTATTTTGTTTTATAGCTTGCAGCAATTCATCATAAAAGTTGTCTTACGTTCTAGCTTGTTTCATAGTAGGTACTGTTAAATATCGTTGGACCTTGTGGATCAGAAAGTTTACGTCAATAAGAGATCATACATACAGTAAGATTAAATTTTGGACCGGTGAGCTCTGCATCATTACTTATAAGTTCCTATGCTTCATTTTTAGTCTACAAGATTAGTGTTTATAGTGTCATTTAATTTAATGACGATTCGTAGCAATAAAAGTAGTAAAATTTCATGCAACTAATGAACAAAGTCTTAGCGTTCCAATAATTTTTTGGCCTTGCTTTTCATAGTGCGTGGGTCTCATGGAGAATTATGAGACAACCATAGGTCGTATGTCACAACAAGTTACATAATTGGAATCGTCATTAAATTTGCAATTAAATGACACTAAACACTAATCTTGTAGACTAAAAATGAAGTATAGAAACTTATAAGTAATGATGCATAGCTCAAGGTCAGTTTTTTTCTAACTTGCGCTTGATTACAGCCATACACCGCTATCCATGTAAAATATCCTCCAATAACCAAACTCCAAACAGTATGTCTTACTCTAGGATCTGGATCGAAGCTGTAAAAAACGTTACACATGTACAAAACTTCTAAAAATAAATTAATTTATACCAGTGCCTACTTTAGAAACTCTATACGTGATCCATTGACAGCATGCTCCCAAACCGAATATACACCTCCAATATCAACACTTCCCTTAATAATAACTGCTAACATTGCACCAAACATTACAATTACTTGGAATGTATCTGTATAGATCACACTTTTAATTCCACCAATTGCTATATGTTATGAGAAATGAGAATTAATTAATTATATATATCTCCAATCATTAATATTCTACATGGATGCACATTACCTGTGTAAAAGATACAAAATCCATACATTGCAATTATGGACAGGTATCTAATGAAAGTATAAAAAATTAAGAAATTAGTCATGCAATCAGTCATAATTAGCAACAAAAATATAGTGCACATTTCATTACAAGTTCATTCCAGTAACTTGAGCTAAAGCAAGTGATGGAGCATAAACAACAATAGCCATGTAGATTGTCTAAAATTTTAAATAGTCAATTATATTAGTATAGTATAGATTATATTAGTATAGAGCACACTTTACACTGTGCTCACATATATACATGTTTACTCATTACCATTTGAAAAATAAATATTGCTGAACCTAAAATTCGGACAGGTTTTGAAAAACGTTTCTCCAGGTACTACAACAAAAAGAAAAAAAACATTATAATTGAAATGCAGACAAGTTCACAATTGAATGAAAAAATACAATAGAGCCCACGGAAGTTATATAAAAGCTATTGTAGTATATTTCATAATAATAATATTATGTTTTTAATAATGTGGAATTATGCCAATCAAAACTACTGACAAGATTGAGCGACATGTGCGTATTTTAATGGTTCGTTTCATTTGTTTTTTTTTGGGCAATGTGCATTGGATTTTGAGTGATATTGTTGCAGATTTCAACTGTTGAAGTTGTCTATTATAACCTTGAAACTAAAACTCATATCATACACATGAAAACACAAAAAGACGAAAGAATTTTAATAGATGACATAATTTAAGTTTCATCTTGCACGCATTCAATATTGTATTTATATCAACGCATGTACTCATATAAAAGTAGTTAACAACTTCTTCAGCAAACTTAAATATATCTATAGTATTAATCTCTACACAATTTGAGGATTAAAAGAATTAACAATTTTATTTTCCTTATATATATCCACTAAATGTTACTCTCTCATTGTTTAACGTTCAAGGTTCAAATCTAATTCTTCCACTCCTTGTCTACTAGTTTTCTTTTTTTGCAATATACGTAATCAACCTGTCAAGTCAACTTGTCTGTAAAGAGCATACAGCATTAATAAGCTCTTCTCATATCATCATTATATAACCTTTTTGTATGTGCATGCACGAATCCTATACTACAAAACTGGATATGAGAATTTGCACAAAAATTTTCGCAAATGTGTTGAAATTAAGTAGTACTGTACACGTAACCATAAATGATTTTAATTGCCAATTGATTTATGTCTAGCCTAAACCACAAAAGGGATTTTATACCAGGAAGTTAAATCAATAATTAAATGATTTGATTAGTAATTAATATCAAGAAGGGCATTACCTCATAAGTTGAAGTAACTTGTAGAGTGAAAAATACGGGTAGATAGAAATATGCAGCTGAAACAGAAATGTTTATGACATTATCAAATCATTGCTATATATAATTTCTTGATTTCTCAATTTTTACCTGACGCCATAACGAAGAAATAAGAAATTCCAATGACCCAATATTGTGTTCCATATTGATACATTTCTAAAATATTTGAAAACAATTAGTTATGAAACTTATAATATTTATATACTATTTATTTAATATGATTATATAATCATCTGACCCACGGGTGTTCCAAGTAAAGTGATAGCACTCATAAATGAAGCAATTAAACTCATACTCATTGGAAATGTACTCAACTTCCTACCACCCATTAAAAATTCACTTGTAGTTTTCTGTTTTTTTCCAAAACATCCAAAGAAAACTCCAATTCCAGCAGAGATGAATAACATAAGAAAAAAGACGACATATTCAGGCCATCCGAATAAAGATTGAAGATCAGTTTCTCCATTAGAACCACTGAGTGATGGAATCTCTGATATTTCTGTTGTACTGCTTGACATTTTTGAAATTTGATTATTATATATACACTTTATCACTTTAATCAACACCTTCCAAACAATTTAAATTAAAAAATATATAATAATATTTGTTGTATCACTACTACATAACACATTGAAAGTGTTGAGGCCTTGGAATGCATACAGGGTTAATAATTGTTGTTCATTCTTCAACAATGCTACAATTACTACTGCAGCCTCTAGTTTATCCTCTATCCACTTTTCTGACCATAGACACACTGTGCAAAAAAACTTCTTCTTCTATATCTTTTTTTGCTCTACTCATTATATTACAGACGATACATTTTATGCGAAACTGATTTATAAGAACTTTATGTGTAAATGAATCAAGTGACAATAAGTAGTATTGTTATTACATTATAGACTGGATAGTTTATAATATGTAGTACAAAATATTCCATGAAAAAACTACTAGAGAAACGTGTATAATATGTTAGCATGTGCATATTTTTACTTTTATTACTGGTATAAGGGGTTAAAAAAGTTGACTGTACATATAAAGCTTATGTATGTTGAATGCAACTCGTTCCACATATAATGTGATGAGATGTCTATTTGATATAATATATTATATGCATACAACAATTCGTGTCTAATGTGCCATGACATAAATCAGAAAAAAACTGTTGTTAGATGTAGTAGAGAAGAAATGCAAAGGTACGAATAAATATGACGAGATATTTCATTCCCTAAAATAAAGTTTGATTTTTAGATTCTTTCTACACGTGTCTAATTCCTATAAAAATGTCAAGGTTAAAAATGATTTATGTATTGAAATAAAATTGACAGAATATAATATAAATTGCTACAAGTTGTTTTTTTAGAAAAAGGGTCATTGTACTGATTTTATTACAAAAACAGTCAATCATCCTATATTTATTATCATTATGACGTACATTATATGTATGTTACTGGGTTTTTTACGTAAATGGTAAATATTATCAGAAAAAGGAAATTGGTCAATGATAAAAAAGATAAATTAGGCATATGCAAATACTATTGTATGACAAATGAGTCAGGAAAGACAAAAGTGCATAAATTGTTGAATTACAATCTCAATTTTGGATCCTTATTGATGATTTTTGCATAGGCCAACAAACTTGGAGAATCTTCACAGACAAATGACTATAGAAAAAATATACATAAACGTGTATACAAATTAATTATCATTTTACTTACAAAAGTATAGAAAAAATAAAATAACTTCAATGATTACCTTAAGATGATGACAACCAACATCATGCCAATGTAAACCATCTTTGTAGTAT
Source organism: Oncopodura yosiiana (assembly GCA_009869805.1). Taxonomy (NCBI): domain Eukaryota; kingdom Metazoa; phylum Arthropoda; class Collembola; order Entomobryomorpha; family Oncopoduridae; genus Oncopodura; species Oncopodura yosiiana. Next base: position 66,312 of record VCNE01001035.1, read on the forward strand.
TCATTTAAAATAAGCCAAACAAGACTCTGGATATTTTGAACCTTGAACTACTGCTCTATTATCTGGTTGTGGAACTCCAAGTCTAATTTATACATATAGACCAAAATTAAAATGTATAAAATAAAATAATTTATTGAATCTCTATTACCCTCCAGTTGGTGACCAGTCATTGAAAGCTGATTTTTCATTTGTTGGACGTAATTTCTTTCCACTTCCACTCCAAAACCATCCATTAATATTCTTTGGTTCTAAATGTTGCTCATCACATCCTTTAAAATCACATAAACGTCCAGAAGTCCAGAAGTATTGGACACCTAAAATAATAATTCAAAACATAGAACATATTCCACTATAATATTAAAAAAGTTGCTATTTTATAATGTACCTTTTGTAACAAATCCTTTGACATGTCTAATTTCTTCAGGACTCTCCAAACTAACAAGATCCATACAACGTTCTCTACACCAGTTTCTTCCATCAATCCAATTTAGAAAAACATTACGAGTGTCTGACTCAAACCAAGATACATAGTAAGAAGATTGTCCAAATCTACTATGAATTTTTCTTTGAGCACATAGTCGAGGATTTGGTAAACTAAGATCTTTTCCACGAATTTGACTATCATTAAAAACTGGTTGAATTACTCCAAAAAATATTATGGACGTAAGTATTAATTGAAAGAGAAACATTTTGTTTGCTTGAGTTTAAATTAAACTTATTGATGATTAAAAGAATTTATAATTTTTTGTACTTTATGGTCCTGTACTATTGACTGTTAATTTCTATTGTAGCTTAATTATTATAACACGTTTTATACAGTTAAAGTAGTAGAGTACAATTTTTTTTAACTAAAAGAGTAGTATTGAGCGAAGTTTTTTCTCAGGTCAACTGTTGAAAGTTTAAGGAAGGACTGAAGGTTCAAGTAAAAATGGTCCAAGTAATATATACATAGATTACATTTAACTTATACATAGACATGCAGGTATTGAGTATTTTAACGTATAACATGATGGAAGTAAAACTTGTGATATAATTACAATAGGTCGAAGAAGCTTCTTGAAAGATATAGATATTATAATGGATAGGATAAAACAAAGTTGACGAGTTCTCTTTTGGTTCACTTAAAAATTAGCATGAGACTTGTGAGACTCCAGGAATAGATAAAACTCCATCGAGAAATATTTGCTTATCAGTTCCATCAGATAAAGAGAGGAAAAATAATTTTTCAGCTGAGACTGGATGCCATGAGCCATAAGTACAAATTGGATTTAAAGACTCTGTTGGTTTACTATAATAATGACATCTTTGTGACTCTCGAACTGAAGGAATGTACTCGTACACATTGACTCTCTCACATTTTTGAAGAGACAGAATAATTCCTAAAAAAGATTTAAATAAAGTCAACAACCTCTAATATAAGTAATTCTCTTTATTTATTTTGTTACCTAAAAACCCACTGGTAGGTGGATTGCCTGAAAATATTAAAAATATACAAATTAGCTCGAGTTTTGTCAGTAGTTACATATGTCACAAGAACTAACCATATATTCTAGCAAATGTAAATTCTTGCAAAAGTTCCCAAAGCCTCCAAATAGTACGACAATCAAGTACATAAAATCGATTTCTATCTCTGCTGCTTTTTCCATTATCATTATTATTCTTCGTACTTGTGAGATTAAAATATTTTGCAAAAAATGCAAAATCTGGTCTGGAGAACCATTGCTCTATTGTTGATGAATAATTACAAGGATCCCATATAAGATATTTATTTGTTGAGTCCCAAATGTCTTGAAGATTAGATGATTCGTTGTTGGAGATATTTTTATTGCCGTACATTCGATATGGAAAATGCAAAATCAGATTTTGTTACAACTTGAGAATTTACAATACGCATTGAAGTCAATGCTCCAACGTCATCTTCATATCCTTGTGTTGGTGCATTATTAAATCGTACAATAAAGTCATGAGAGTCTATAATGAAAAAGAGAGCATACATATATAACATACATTAATAAATGCTTGGAAGAATTTCTCGTTTATATACCAATGTCAATTCCATGCTTAGCTTTATCAAGAGCTGCAGAATTTGGAACGACAGCACACGATCGATAAATTGGCTCACTTCCACTAGAATCAGAGGAATCAGTCTCACTTTCATAACGATTTCTTGTCGATGGACCAAAGAGAGATTCAGTTGGAAATATTTTATCTTTGAAAATACTACTGGAATGCTCATTGAGAATGTCAATCTTTAAATTTTTAATTCGACATAAAACTTCTTTGCGATTAAATTTAGATTTGGATTTGACACGTGTAAAATTGACTCCATATTGATTCAAGTGTCCTATAATGAAATATTTCAAAGAAAACAATATATATTTATATATATTTTTATCTTAATTATAGCTTATAACTACTCATTTGTTCTTACCTGAAACTTTGGCACCATTTAATATATAACGTCTAAACTTGGAAATGATTTTCATCCTCAGTCTATCAACTTCTCTACTTTTATCTTCACCTAATAAATTTTCTTCATTAACCAGATTTGAGTCCACTTAACACATCATTAGTATGAGTTCCCATAAATCCTTTATGAAATGGATTATTAATATTGAGCTTAGATTCACTTCCATCACCACCAACACCACTACTATCTACAACATCATCAGAATTGAGACTAAACAGGCCGAATAATTTTGGTTGAGTCTCATCACGTAGACTCGTCCATGCCATATATGTGAAAATTATAGCACCAGAGAAAAAGAGAACAATTAGAAATATTGGTAAGATTCTCATGACGCACAATGAGTGTGGAAGATGAGATGAGTGTCTTTCCATATCACAAAAAGTAATATAATAATATTATAACTACTTATAATTTATATTGGTTCCAATGTGATAATAATAAGAAGCTACATATAAAATACTAAACATGATAATATTGATTTCACCTGTCTGCTATCTGATCTAATAAATTGCCTACCTGTGAGAATTCTCTAATAAAAATCGGAAGGAATACAGGAAGGAATAAAGATATTGTGTGTGTTAGTGTTATGTGCTAATAAACAGATAGATAGAGAGAGAGAAGCAGATGAGATGTGCTGACGGAAAATTGATCCGTTTTGCTGCATACTCTGATTTCTGGAGACTACTCCTGGATAATAATATATAGATGAGAAAGAAGGGTTGGGTAAAATACCCGGGTATTATAAAGCCCTGCTCTCTCTCTCTCTCTGCAGTGATGCTGGAGAACGAAGAGTAGCATGCATTTGTATATTTACAGTTGATATGAAAGCTTCTTAGAACTGTGAACAAAGTATTTAATTTTTCATGGCCTGCAGAAAAACTAGATTTTAAGGTCAACCAGTTGTCCAGTCGAGATATCAATATTAGTATATAAACTCAATTAAAGTATATTTCAATAAGATATTGAGTCTCTCGTTTTAAAAGGAAAAATTACAAAACGTAGTAACACTTTTTTGCATATAGCATTACTTTATCTTGTCTCTTATCTCTTATTCTAAAGATGAAAATAAGTTCTCTATGCAAATTAAAAAGCCCAGTATTGCACTTCTAAGAATATACTGGAAAGAACAAGAGTGACTAGAGCAAAAAAACATCCTCAATTGTCAATGCAATACAAAAATTCATAATGCTTTCATACATAGGTAGTCTTATGATACTTTGAAGTTTAAGGACGATGAGTATACAATATTTTTGTACTACAATTACAATGACTCAGTCTGGTGAGTTTAACACAAAATCCTGGACTAGGACACAGCAACCAGCATTAGATCATATCATGTTTCAGAGTACTCAACAAACTTCTTTACAATAATATGCAGGCTTGTGTATACTAATGAGTATAAACTTATACATGTATACATATATGCAAAAAGAATATTATTACGTCGTTTCGTGAGAGTACCACATATATATTCTCTTAACTTTATAATATATATTGCCACCCTATGCAAAATAGAAAAACTCAACAGGTAGGTAATATGTATAGAGTCACAATATGCATTTAATGTTCACAAGACACAATACACATTGAGTTACAATAGGAAAGAATAAAAAAATTAATGAGTACTCAAGTATGTAACGTCAACATTCACAACATACTATAGTACATGCACAGTAATGAATGAATCTTTTTGCTTATAGTTATAGCTGTAGTGTGAGAGAGAGAGAGATGATCATCATATTTATAATCTTTAGGAGCTAAAGTCAACTTTAGTTAAGATAGTTTGCCAAGAAGATTTTTATTACAGGGTGTATTTTCCACCACGCACGCACACAAACGTCCTGTAATAATAATGTCGTGTTTAATTATTCTTGACTTTGCTCTTAATGATGACTATTTAGTCAACTCCATGCTCAGAGTCCCGGTCTAAAGTCTCCTCTGGAATAAGTTACTAAAAATATGTAAAGCAAAAGAAGGCATAGTGTCTTTTTTAGTGTCAAGTGACAAATCTTATAAAGAGTTTCTGTGAGAGTGCTGACTGATATATATATTTACATGTTAAAAATTGCTGACCATGGAATTAACACTATTTCTGATCAAGATTTATGGCAAAATTAAGAAAAGATGAGTTAAGTTTACTATTCAGTTATTTTTGTTGCGTAATGCCCATAGAGAACTACAATGCCAGCCATGAAGTGAACAAAGGAGACAATTGACGCATAAATGTCTTGTTTTTTTCCAAACTTGAAGTTCAAAGTGGAGTTATATATATATAGTTATGTAATGAGTTTGGCATTGGTTAGTGTAGACGAGAGAAAATTTGTTTGTTTTTCTGTTCCACTGAATTTTTTTCGCAAAGATACATCGAACTTGTGTCTCATGTAAGTATTATTTTGTTTGTTGTTAGCAGTGCTAATTATTCTTATAATGTACGTAAATACTACTAGTATAGAATAAGCAATTAGGAACAGTTTTGCACAATGTCATTTTGTCACGTAAGCTTAGTAAACATCATATAATTATTATCTTAGAATTAGCAACACTCTGTCAAAAATTATCAAAACCAAATGAGAGAGAGATAAGAAAAAGTGCATCTGTGTGTATACAATCTAATAAAGTAAATATATATGTATATATAATGTTGTGTGAACTGTGAAGAAAAGTTCTCCAGAACCATTGTTATATCTTTCTTCTTCTTGATTCGTGAGAAATTTTGAGATACATTTAAATTGTATTAATTAAATGTTTCTCATTCAAAAGGAAAATTCGCACATACAATACAAGTACAATGTTAACACCCTTGCCGGAAGAGTGAACAATAAAATTCTAGTTTTACTTCTACGTCACAATTTACAAAATCATCTGTCAATGAGGTATATTACAAAATTTGATGTATTCAATAAAATATTCAGCCCTTGGTCCAAATGCTATAAAAGAGAGCAGAGAGTTATATATATATCAACAACTTATTGACAAAATATTAAATCAAGGATGTAAAGTGAGAGATACCTAGACTATATATGTAGAAGCTAATGAATATGAATTAGTCGAGAGGAATTAAAGAGAATAATCGTTACGGATAAATACACTCTGATATTTTGATATTCATAAATGCTTCCATGAATATTCATTCACTTATAAAAAGGAAGACTACATATAATACAAATATGTAGCTGAGAATAGAGGAAAGGTTGATTTTTTTGCAACACGTTGTACTTACAGATTCTGAGAGAGAAATGAAAATGTCAAAGTTTTACAGGTAGCTTATACAATTCTTTGAAACTCTAAAGTGATTGCAAATATGTGCATAAGATATATATTTTTAGGAAAGTCAATAGAGGTGTGTAGTTCAGTAATTAATTTGTGACGCCTTGTGCTAATGAGATTTAACAAGAAAAATGATCAATGACAATCAAACACAAGCTAGTCTAATAGCATTGACCTTCATAATAAGTACATATTACTCTTTAGAACTTTTATTTGCTTGTCGCTTTCGCTTTTTATCTACAGCATTCTATTTCCACCTACACATGACAAGAAAACAGGACGCGTATGTTATTATTATACAAAACTAGCTACAGATACTTTAGTCATTTACACTCCCTCACACTTTTGTTCATTATGACATAATAATCTTTTCAAGATGAAGGACAACAATTGCTTATGGCTAATAATAAAAATAGTGCATTGTAATGTAGTATATTTAATCGTGATGCTATTATATTAAATATTTGTATGGTGGCTTATGCATTATGCCCACATGATAATTGAAAGCTGAGTCAGGAACATAGTGAGTAGATGATGATGTAAAAGAACACACAGGAAAAAGCCAAAGTCGTAAAGTTGAGGAGATAAATGATATGAAAGTTTCTATGGTGTCTTCCTCACTTTTTTACTGGTTTTACACTATGACATTTTATGGAAATGTTGCACTGAATTTCAGAAATGGAACTCGAACAAAATTCACAGTAGCCTTTACATGTAGTCAATTTTTGAGACCAACTCCCGTGTTCCACTAAAGGTCTTATTATTTTAGCTTCTTTTTCATCATTCAGACTATAGGTACAAAAACTAATATCTAATTTTCAATTTGTCAATATTGTTATATGCAGAGTTTTTTTGTATGTTTTCGTAAGCTCTATTTATAAACTCTCTCTCTACTCTCTACGCTAGCCACAGAGACCACAAAAGTAATATATAGTACATACAAGTTTATATACATTGTTACAATGTGTACAAATTAGGTGCGGATTTTCCTTGTTATTACTCAATGACGACACTACAACATGGATTGAGTTGACGCGTATGTAATTATCAAATGACAACTCAATGTTCAAATGAAATGGAAACCAAAAATGAGATTCACAGAGAATTGTGTATAATATGTAGATAAGGTTAAACAGTTTTAAATTAAATTCCTTTTTAACATACACTATATTATAGTCACAAAAACCTCAGGTTTAGATTAGATAACATAACATTGTGTAGAGTCATCAAACACACACGAGATATATTTTTTTATAATATTTGCTTACGAACTTATACAAATGTGAAAGTAGGCAGAGGTTATATTATATACTTTTTATACGTAGACGAGATATAATTAAAAATGTGATGTGATTTGTATATTTGACACAGTATCAGAAAAACCTTGTTTCATTGTGAACAATTAACTGTAGTACTAACCTCATCAACAACATTTACTGAAATAGTCTCAGCACAGCACAGGAACTCAAGACAAATATATCGTAAGTCACTTTCAATATAATATTGACCAAAATCATAAAGTATAATTTTAAAACATTTTACTTCTTCTTATAGGAAAATCAACTTGTGCAATGCATGAGAGTACAGTGGTGTCTACATAATTTTACCATTTTAATCTACAAGTTGGTGTTGATGTTGCAGTCAAATGGTAATAATAAAGAAATCTAAAGTAATCAACATTTAAGTAAAAGATTTTATTTTGGAATTTCTTTTTCTTCAAGGGAAATCGACAATCAAATTCTAATGTGATAACACACAGACGAATCTATGTAGGTGACGTACCCACTATAGATGATGCAGAGGATTCAGAGTCATTGGCTCAAGCTCAATCTAGACATGCAACACCAGACACATCAACAACAAATCCAGTCCCTGTTCCTGTTCGTCGACAATCATTTCCTTACTCAACTGAAAACAAGGCCAAAGACAATACACCGAGAAATAACTTTCCTGATAATTTCATAGTTTCATCTAGAGTAAGCTATTGTACAGAAATATTTAAAACTCTTATTGATGTTTCTCTATACTTAAAAGATTTCTTTCATTTTCAGTACACAATATGGAATTTTATACCAAAAAATTTATATGAGCAGTTGAGGCGTATAGTCAATTTTTATTTTTTAGTCGTTGCCATTATTCAGGTAAATAAGAATAATAAAGTTATATTTTATATTGTCATAATTTTTGCTATTATTATTATTATTATTATTATTATTAGGCATCCGTTGATAGTCCTGTCAGTCCTATAACAGCAGTCGCTCCATTATTTTTTGTATTAGTTACCACTGCAGTTAAACAGGGTTATGAGGATTGGCTAAGGCACAAGGCTGATGACAATGTCAATAATAGACCTATCTGTGTTATTCGCAATGGCGACCTTCATGTATGAAATTTTTTTCAAGTTTAATAATTTCATTTCAATTTAATAAAAAAAACTAATAATTTAACTAATTTTTATAGATTTTAAAGTCAAAAGATGTTTGCGTAGGAGATGTAGTAAAATTAGAAGGAGAAGAGCCAGTACCAACTGATCTTCTTTTACTTGGTTCTAGTGATGAATTTCTAAGGTGTCAAATAACAACAGCAAATCTTGATGGTGAAAGTAATTTAAAACTCCGCTACGTTCCATCAGGTCTTCCACATTTTCATGATGAAAGTGATTTTAAAAACCTTCATGGAATAGTTGAGTGTGAGCAACCAAATGCTGATCTTTATAGTTTTAATGGAGTTTTACTAGTTCCTCGAGATAAATTACCAGCCAGTCTTGTTGGAGCAGGAAATTCTACTCTAGCAACAATTAATGAGTCGACTGAAGTAGACTCTGTAGAGTCATCAAATTATCCACCACCTTTACATCATACTTCAAATGCTCAAGGAATTCAATTAGACTCTATGTCAGTGAATCCGGCAAATGTTGGAGGAGGAACAAATCAACAACAACAACAAAGTAGTAGTCATAATCATCAACACCATCATCATCATAATCATCATAATCAAAGGAGAAGAAATAGTGTATCAAAAGATTTCCTATCAATTCATCTCTCTATGGAAAATATTTTATTGAGAGGAGCTAGACTGAAAAATACAGATTTTATTTATGGCCTAGTTGTTTACACTGGACAAGATACAAGACTAGCACAAAACTCTCAACCAACTGCACCGAAATTTTCTACTGTTGAAAAAGCTGTCAACAAATATTTATTTGGATTCATTGTAATTCTTGCCATTCTAGTCATTGCTTCTACACTAATTAGCTACCTTGTAGATTGGTTTCCAGATAGTGTAAATGGTAAAAATCCTTGGTACATTCAAGAAGAAGAAACAAGTAAATCAACATGGAATAATTTCAAAGATGTGTTCAGTACTTTTACATCATTTCTAATATTATTCAATTATATTATTCCTATATCTCTCTACGTTACAATAGAATTACAAAAATTTATTGGGAGTAAATTTTTTGTATGGGACAATGACATGTGTACAAAATCTGGATCAGACTCCACTTTGTAATACTTCAGATCTTAATGAAGAATTGGGACAAATTGAGTACCTTTTCTCGGATAAAACGGGGACACTTACTGAGAACATTATGCAATTTCGTTATTGTTCTGTAAATGGAGTTCGTTATGACTTTGAGTTGGAAGATAAAGTTGGGAAATTATATTTACGTGATCATGAGAATAAAGTTAAAGATCTTGTGACAATTAACGAATCAATAGAAGTTAAAGACTTTCTAATAGCTTTAGCTTTATGTCATACAGTTCAACTAATGCCTTTACGAAGAGCAAGTGTAGACTCTGCTAATTTATCAGCTAATGGTTCTTCATTGATTGATGCATTTGCTAAGAAAAAAAGAAAAATGAGCACAAAGTTAAAAATGGCTAGTAGCTTATTTACAATTCCAGAAGCAGGAAAGGAACCATTAGTTATCGGTCCAGGTGGGAAATGGGAATATCAAGCGTCAAGCCCTGATGAGAAGGCCTTATTAGAAGCATGTAATTATCTTGGAATAATTTTTTATGGAGAAAAAGAAGATGTTATGTCAATTGAAGTTTGTAACTCATTAGAAACATTTAAAAGACTATTAACTTTAGAATTTGATGCAGATCGAAAAGCAAATGTCTGTAATAGTTCAAAATGCTCAAGGTGAAATTTGGCTTTATATCAAAGGAGCAGAGAGTTCTATAATTCCAAAATGTGATTATGGTCCAACACAATTAATTTTAAAAAATGTTATTGACTTTGCTTTGATGGGAATGAGAACTTTAGTAATAGCAAAGAAAAAATTGTCTCAAGAAGAGTATGATGATTTTTCAACAAAACTTAAAGCATGTAGAAGATTATTAAAAGATCGTGAAGCAAAAACAAGAGAATTGTATCGTTCAATGGAAAGTCATTTGACTGTTATTGGTGCTACTGGTGTAGAAGATCAATTACAAGAAGGTGTACCAGAAACATTACAATCATTAGGTGCTGCTGGAATTCGAGTTTGGATGTTAACCGGTGATAAATTAGAAACTGGATTAAATGTAGCTATTGCCTGTGGACTACTAACGGCAGCATCTAAACAAATTCTATTAACAAATTGCTCAGATAAAGATGAAGTGATTAGAAGACTAGAAGAAATAAAGTCAGAAATGATCTCTGGTGATAATACCACTTTTGTAATTGATGGAGAAAGTTTAGCAACTGCTTTTACTCACTCTCCTGAATTATTATGTCAAGTTTCTATGCAAGCTTTTCGTGTCGTTTGTTGTCGAATGGCTCCATTACAAAAAGCTCAAGTTGTTAAAATGGTAAAAGAAACACCATCAAGACCAATCACGGCAGCTGTTGGAGATGGAGCTAATGATGTAGCAATGATACAAGAAGCTCATTTAGGTATTGGTATACTTGGAAAAGAAGGACGTCAAGCAGCAAGGTTAATTATTTTATTAGCAATTTGAGAGATTTATTCCAGAGACGTTATATGTAAATCCTTCTTTCTTTTCAGATGCTCAGATTTTGCACTAGCAAGATTTTCATTTCTTCGTAAAGCTATTCTAGTTCATGGTCATTGGTACTATATTCGTTTAGCAAATTTGGCCAACTACTTTTTCTACAAAAACATTGTGTTCATCTTACCACAAATATTTTTCAGTTTTAATTCTACATTTTCTACTCAGGTAAACCATATGATTATAATAATAAGGAAGATAAAATTAAAACAATCAACTTATTTCTCTTTTTATCTTATTTATATAGGCTCTATTTGAAGGAATCTTTTTAATGATGTTCAACATCTTTTTTACTTCATTTCCAATTTTTATGTATGGTCTCACAGAGCAAAATATTGATGCCAAGACTTTGATGCAACAACCTCAACACTACAAAAAGAATTCTAGAAATTCACTAATGAAATGGAGAGAATTTATGTCTTGGTTTTTATTTGCCATTTGGCATGGCATAGTCGCTTACTATATTCCATTTTTTATGTGGTCAGCTTTTGACCCTGTCAATGACTGGTCAACCTTTGGTACTACTATCTTTTTTGGAATTGTTATTGTAACTAATATGAAGGTAAAATGATTTGTAAACTTTTTATTATATAAAATGTATAAAGGACTAATTAATAATTTCATATAATAATTAGATGGCATTAGAAACAAGATACATAACATGGGCTTATATTGGACCACAAATATTTTCTTATGCCACAATGACCATTTTTACAGCATTTTATTCTGAAGTGGATTTGTACGTATAAATATATCTTATTTGATCTGATGCCGATAATAATTATAGTATTTTTTTCAAAATTCAACAGAAAAATCATAGATCCTGGTCTGTTTAGACACGTGTATGTTGTAATGGTGTCTACATTAGCATTTTGGTTTTGTATGGCAGAAATCACAATTGTAGCTTTAATTCCGGACTTTGTATACAAAGGCATGGGAAGTAGTATGAAGATTATTATTGGAAGATTTGGTCGTAGTTTTAGAAAGGTATATTTTACTTATTAACTACTATATTTTTTCATTATTATCCTTTGTAAAAAAATTATCCTTTCCTTAAGAATCCTAAACCATCACCAATATCAAAAGAAAGATCCTTACGCAAAAGATCAGTGACAATAAGAGAGTACCTTGAACAAAGATCAAATCCTAGCATTCCTTCATTAGCAAATGACAAAAAGCCTTCCTAACTAATCTCTTATTCATATTTTGTTTATGTTTACATAAATCAGAGATTAAAAGCAAGTAAAGCCAATAATCAACGTCCATTTCAACTCCCAAAAATCTCTTTGCTATTCAGTCGACGTTCTGGAGCCCTAGCTGTGTCAAATGCAACTCTCAGCTCTTATTTGTCTAAACAAGAACTTTAGAATAATAATAATAATAATTTATTGTGATCGTGTTTTCAGAATATTATTATTGACTGTGACAAAGAGACTTATTTTCTTATTATACGATTATTTAATTAGCATTTGTGCGTGTATATGAGTCATAAATTGTGACTTGCAATCAATATATAATATAGATTTTATGCTGGAACCAAATTGTAGAAACTTGATCAATTAATTTAATAAAAAAAGCGTTTTAGTAAAGTATTTATAATAGTACTCATGAGACTTACTTTATTTTATTTCATGCAATAAAAAATTGTGAAAGTTCAAAAATGTTCCAAGTTTTCACTTCTTAGTTACCATAGATGCTAATTTTGAAGCCATCGCATATCTTTTCACTACTCATCCACATCGTCATCATCAATGATATTTCATCAAATTGTCCATCATCAAAATCAATTATTGATGATGCTGTAAATGCTGATGAAAACAACAAGAAAGTGATTCAAAAATCT